>PPHD01003586.1:17476-30991 GCA_002909625.1 Bambusicola thoracicus | reverse complement strand
TTTTTTTTTTTTTTTTTAATGTTTTACAGGATAGTTAGAGGATTGGAGGTCTTTCATTCCTTTTCCCACCCAATTGCTATTTATTAATTTCAGCACGCAAATTCTGTAGTTTTTTTACTGAAATATTTTACAATAATGCATAATGGATCTGAATTGGTAGCTTGATCCTTCCAGTATTAACATCTTGCATAACACCACACACTCCTGTGTCTGTTGGTGTGACAATCCTTAGAAAGACAAATATTGTCACTTTTACTTTGAAAAATAAAGGAAATGAATGAAGCTTCCAGGCCATATACTTTCATTTTACCTTTCAATGAGTCTTCAGAACTAACACCTATTCCTTGCAACTTCAGAGTTTTGCAATACCAAGCAATAAATGTAATGCAGTTTCAGTTTAAATTACAGAATATTGAATTACTGTAAAAAGAGATGGATGATTAATATTTCTCAATTATGTAATCTGTCTGATTTGCAGCAGTGGAAATTTAGTTTAGAAAATTGGACCCAATATCTATTTATAAGGATAGTAAACCAAAGGAACAGTTAGCGAGACTACAAAATGTGATCAATAATCAGGTCTCCTTGAATATGTTAGAATATTTAGTATCATTGACATAATTGAACCGTAATTATATTTAACATAATTTGTATGATCATAAAAATCAAAAGTTAACTGGCAAATTAAGTTCTGTACAGTAGCGATTGTTTTTAAAAACTCATGGCTTTTATGAGTTAAAACAATTTCACACAGTAATTTGTAAAATTGAGACATATGTCACAAATCAAGTCTCCTTTTCCAGTAGAAAGAAGACATTTTAATGGAGTCTTAGCTTTTGGGGCAACAAATGCAACTGTCATTTACCTTTCTGGCAACAGTAATTGCTTGAAAAGAATTTTTCCAGGCTGCCACTGAAAAGTGCTAATCCAGGATCTCTGCTTTCACCTTGGTGGTCCCTGATAAAAAGACCATACACTGTCAGTTAATTATTGTTCTCCTATCTTCTTCATTCTTCATTACTGTCACTTACTGTCTACGTCATTATCAGCAAGAATGAATAGATTCTTTCGCTGCTGCTCTGCTCAGCCTATTCCTTTCTACAACAGCAGTTTTATTTACTTGCATCAGCTAATACATCCAACCAGAAGTCTCACACTGCTGTGAGTTTTGCTGACCAGCTTTCCCCAGCTGTCTCTTGTTCAAATGAATATGAAACTCAGTCCTTGCACCTTCCCAATAACACTCTTACTTGTCCTTGTCTGCAGGAGTTTTTTACAGCATAAATTAAGGTAATACAATACTGAATTAAGATATTTTAAAATCCATTTAGAAAGCTAAAAAAGTATAGTGCTGCAAACAGTATGGAGGAGAAGCTAGAGGAATTCCAGAGACAAGTGAAATCAGCTTCCATAAGCTTTCACTGCTGAAACACACAGTCGTACAGCCTTCTGAAAGAGCAACACAGAAACTTTCCATTGGACACAAAGAATTTATTGATGAGAAAATATCCTGCTAGACTGAGAAAAAAAATTAAGTCATCCATGTCATTATGTTTTTTTTGTTTGTTTGTTTGTTTTTGCTAGATCAGTGACTAAGCTTGAAAGATATACTGCTGTCAGTTCATTTGAAGATAGGGATATTTAATGTTAATTTTGTAGGTGTTGATTTTTTTTTACTTCTTAAGCAAACTTAATATGAGACTCATGCTGGGATCAGAATGACAGTGCATATTGAAAATATGCAAAACACAAGACCTAATCACCTGTTAACCAGCTGGAGCTTGGACTCTTCTTAAGAACAAGACCTTGCAATCATTAGTAGAGTACAAATTTTACTCCATCTCTACTCCACATCTACTGGGGTCAGCTGGGCACTTTTTCATAGAGATGTGCTCAGCAGAAAGCAGCATCCTGCCTCCAAGCCCTTCTGGCCAGCTAGGCTCAGTACCCTGACACTGCAGCTGAAAACACAGTAGGTGAATGTCAGCTACCAGGCAGGAAGGGGCCCAGAACATGGATGAGATTGACTCTTTGAGAAATCCCAAAAATATCACAGAAGAATTTATTAACTGAACTACACATGTCCAAAGTGTAAAAGTCTGTATGCAAACCATTCTAACCATTATTCATACAAGGAGCTGGGGAGAAAGAAGCCTTTTTAAAATATAGATGTATATGTTACTATTCACCTGATCTTTTCACATTTTTATCATCAAATAAGATTAATTGTATTTCTTTCTCCATTCTTCCTCTAAAGGGAGCCAGAAGTGTCTGATTCAGATGTAACTATTTATCCTGCAGAAGTTGAAAATAATGAGAGATGATTCCCACTCTACTTGTTTTGAGAAAAGATTGCTGACAGAGCTCAGACTTTAATCTTCCATATTTGAGAAGGCATCTCATCGACTGTGAGCTAATTCTTATTCTTCTTACAAAACAAAAAATGTATAACTACATACAGCATTAGCTACAGCAGAGTAACTTGGTTTTTTAATCCAGTCTTCCCAGGCAGATAGAATTTTTTCTTAGGGAACAGATGTGCTATCTATTCAAAGAACTTTATAAATACTTACAAATGACATTTCTGTATTTATTCAAAGGTTTACTTCACTTCCATTAAGTTTTTCCTTCTTTTTTTTTTTTTTCCCTCAGTTTTCTGCCCAAAAGAATGGAGAACTTTTTTCTGACATTAGTAAAAAGAATTACTGCATTTTTTAAAAACAAAAGTTTTTGTTTCGGGATGGCATTCATAGCAAAAATTACCTTAAAAATATTTTGAAAGTATATCACATAATCTCAAAATGAGATGTAACACTTCAGGCTAACCAAAACACTTTAAAATGCTTCCTAGAGTTTCTCTTCTCACCATAAAGTATGTGCTTGTTTTATCAAATAATTGTGAAGAACATGCTTTGGCCCATCTGATTTTTTCTCAAAGCAGATCTTCCTTCCTGCCATTCACCCCCCTCCCCCACCACCCATCCCCCATTCCGCTCCCCCAAATAACAGATCCATTCTCATAGGAAGTCTTCCACCAAAAGCAAACCAAGTCTCCTTCTTTCCAGCCAGTTGAAGAACGTTTTCATCTGATTTGCTTCTTAATTAATTAATGCAGAGGAAGGACTGCTACACCACACACCCCAGCCCAGAGATTTACTGAAAGCTAACCAGAGCCCTGTTTATTAGCTGGTCATGAACACAAATACAGAAAATAAGTAATGGGGCAAAGGAATAAACCTGAATATCTGCATCAACTTAGGAATATATAACTGTCAACCAAAGAGCAAAACAAAACAAGCTGATGTCTGGCACTTTGGATGTGGCAGAAATGCTACCAGTCATTGGGGGTTTCCCAAAATCACACTTTAAAAAAAGAAAAAGTGGGGGGTATGTGTCTGTATTGTCTATTGTTTACAAGCATTTTGTTAATGACACACTATCATACATATAACATTGGTGATATTATCTTCTTCCCATTTTATATTGTTTCCAGTGGGGATGCATGAATGTATTTGCTCTCATGCTGTTAGGTTAAAATGCCATGCTGTTTTTCACAGTAACTCACTAAAAGCACTACCAGCATCAAGTGAGTCAAATTTTGCTCAGTGTGTGGCACTGCATAAAAAATAACTAAAAAAAAAAAAAAAAAAAGATGAAACTGCTAGACTAATGCTTAAGGTACTTGGTGGAAGAGCGGGATAAAACTATTTCTCCCTATAGAAAATAAAAACTACCTGCCCAAAACCTCACCTGGTTTCTGGTAGAGACAGACATGCCTTTTCTTAGAGGGACTGGAGAATTTTCCTTCTCATATCCCCACTCTCTTTCCCTGCTGGGGGGAAAAAAAAAGAAAAAAAAAAGAAAAACAAACAAACAACAACAACAACAACAACAAAAAACAATGTTCTTTAATTATCCAACCAGTAATGTCTTGCAGCGTTTCCGGAAGGCATTCTTTCTTCTAGAAAAAAAACTGGATTTAGGGGAAAGGAAACATGCAGTTATATTCTGAAGCTGGTGTTGTATTTGAGAAGCATCCTGTAGGAACCTTTTTTTATGGAGCACCTGTATGGGCATGGGCATACTGGTGTCATGCCACAGAGCCAAGCTCTCAGCAGAAGTTATCACCATCACAAACATCATCTCAGGTAGTTCATCAAATTGTCTGTAAATACAACTTCTCTGTCCTACAATTCAAATCAGATTCCCAGCATTTCTTTTCACTGTGTCACATGCTTTAATTTCTATCTTGAAACATCTATTTTTACTTTAACTGTGCCTTTTCTGTTCACTCCCCCACTGAGGCTTCATTAGATAGCTTTCAGATTTGGAGCTTTTTTGAAATTGAATGGTTTTTCATCTGAAAAAGGAATGAACATCTGTGCATATTTATTCCTAGGTGTTTTTTTTAGTGTGTTTTAGTTTGTTTTGAAATCAAAACATATACATAGGATTTGCTGAACTTGAACAAAGGGAGCAGAAGAGGCTGAACAACATCAACAACAAATAAAAAGCACTACAGTCCTAGGACAGCTGTAGATACCAGAAAAACATATGATCCTGTTCCTGAAAACAAATATTGTGAAAGCACTGGGAAAGATTTCATTCTCGTTACCTTTCAAATTCCACTCCAGCTCTCTGTCTAATTGTGACTTTGCTTTCCTTTTATTTCCAAGTATTTTAACTGTCCAGCTTCACCCACAACACTGCTTGGGTCACAAGCCAAGAGAAATCATTACTTCTAAATCCTACAAATGTACATTCCAGGCTTCTTATAAAGGCTCATCACAATTTTGAATTATTCTTCTAAGTAATACATTAAATGGCTGGAGTTCCACATTTTATCTGTGTTTTTAATAAATGGGCATGTCACCAGGATTGCACCAGACCAGTTAAGCAGCCCACTGGTGTCACATATATTAGTGCTCCACTCGTTTATTTTCATGACTTCCACATGCTCCACCTTGAATCCTGCTGCTACCCTATTTACCTTGACATGTTTCTGCTTATGCTAAGCAGGTTGGATCTTATTGCATGGATTTAGGAGCAGATGTTCCCCACTATACCCTGCACTCCTCCAAGTCATCTTTTTTCACAGCTCTCTGCTAACTGTCTGCAGGTAGTGCACTCTCACTTTTGTGTCACCATCTCCACAACAGCTCCTGGAAAGAGAGAGGAAGAAAGATGAGCTTTTAATGATGTTATGAAACCATATGCACCCTGCTGCCACCATATCAGCAAGTGTGTTTTCTCTTAGAGTGTTTAATACACCTCTTTTGACACCACAGAAAATGAATTGCGAAGGATACTGCGGTTAGAAAAGTGTTGATTTTTGCCTGGGGAAAAGAAAATCAGAAAAGGTTATAAAATTCACTCTTCAATATTAACTTAATCACAATACATATTTTAGCAATGTACAGCGCGCTACTTTTAATGCATACATACAGTTCCATGCCTGTCTCTTTTTCTAATCTAGCTTGCAGCTCTCACTGGCTGTGGAAGTTAAGATTTATAGTGATAATATTTGCTATCTGACAATAAGTTTTGAAGCTAACAGCTTTGTGGTGTTTTCCCTATCTTGTTGCATATGTTTTTTTCACTTGCAACACCCATTAAAGTTTAATAGGAGATTTGTGCACATCATGAACATGAAAATGAGAATATAATTACCCCTCTGTTCTCAGATCACTAAAATCAATCTTTTTGTTTGTTACAAAGTCTCAGGCTGACTGTAGTTGAGATTATTTTCACAGAAATCTTCTGAAAACCTTGTAAGCATAATGAATACCTATGCTACAAATCAGAATATTTCTTCTTATGTCTGAATTTTGAAACTCATCTATCCTCTTCTTGTAATATATTATCCAAAACTGAAGTGCACAAAATACCTAAATGTAATGCTATTTCTCTGAAGTGATTTCAAAGGAAATGCAAAAATAGTACCAGGAAAATTGCTAAGCAGCCTTAGACCACCTGCTAAACTGCCACACTTTTTATAAAGGATAAGGGGTTGTCTTTCCTTTAAATAACTTTTTAAATTATGCATTTAGCTGATATGGAATGTTTTCTTCAGGAAACAACATGTGCTGGTAGCAGACACATTTAACTTGCAAATACGACTACATAACCACCCTTACAGCACAGTGGCAGCAGACTAGTGCTGAGCAAATGAGAAGAGACACTCTGAACCATAAGGCAGGCAGGTGAGATTGTGGGGTGTGACTTGTTTGAACTTGGCAATAAGCCTAAATCAAAAACACTGAATCAAATAGGTGAGAAACAGAAAAGGTTGGCCTGGAACCAGGAAGGTTCTCTGAACTGCAGGTGTTGATCAGTGCAAGAAGATTCCACACTCAAACTCCTTGGCTAACAAGGCTTTTGTCAACAAAGCTTCATCATTGAAGTAGTAATTACAATAGATTTTGCTAATCTTCTTTTCTTGAATGGAATTTGTCCACCCAAATGCATTGCTCAGGTGAGTGTGACCTTTGACAACAGATTCCTAGCCTGAACTGATTAGATGGCTGTGGCATGTGCTCAGAAAAAAGAGATGCGTAGATAAATATCACAGGATGCTCAACCGAGAGCACTGCTAAATTTGGCATGGACTTATTTGTCCTACCGTGGTGGTTTAGATATGTGCTGGAAAGAAATAAATACAAGTGAGCTATTAATAACTTGATATCTTTGTAGCATATTTAGGACAAGAGGCTAGAATGAAATGGTAACAGATCACAAATTCTAATTGCATTTAGACATTGGGAAAATTACAGAGATCAGCTTAGGACTAAATAACTAGAACTAAATAATTTCAGCAGCTTGTTGTGACAATCTGATTTTTAAAAGTACTAAAAATTGAAAACAGCTGCTGCTTATAGGACATTTTACACCTGGTTGTTTGGCTTGCATTTGCAGCCTGAGGTTGAGGTGAAGCTCTACACGGGAGATGAGGCTGCTGGCAAGGTTTCAATCATGTGGAAGGGTGGTGTAGATGTCCTTTTTCTCCAGGTCCATGGTACAGGTCTGATATACACCAAAGGGAGGGATTATCTGGGGCGTGGATTGGTGTGAATATATGTCATTGTGTTGATGAGCAGAAATCCTGGAAGCAGAATCTGAGCAAGAGAAATCATTATCCCTCCTTCTTTGTCTATAAACTTTCCATTTTTTGCTTCTGAGTGATATTGTCCTGCTTATGGTGCCCTGAATTCTTCCAGGACAAGCAATGAAATAAACATTTAGTTAATTCACAGGCACCAGATGTTTATCTTGGTGGTTAATTCCAAAGAATGTCTCACCAAATGTATTGAAACATAAGATTTCTCATGCAACAAGTATTATTTCTTTCAGCCACATTAAAAAAAAAAAAAAAAAAACCATCCTGCAAATCTCACCATTATAGCACAATTTTATTTCTAAATGAGATGAATATCTGATTCCTTCTCTCCTGCCTTCTTCAAAACCATCTGTAAATTCTTTACTTTTGGCTACTTGAAAGCGGAGAGAAAAGTACACAAAATTTTTCATTTGTTTCTCCACAAGTGTTCAACATCAAAGAGAATTCTTAATCACTGTTTGCTCTTCATAAAAATATGGTCTCAGAGAAAATTTTGAACTTAGAAGAAGCTTTCTAAAGAAGCTTTTAAAAGTGTATTTCATAAATCTTCATATGGTCTTTGCAAACATATATATTTAAAAGAAAATATCTAATGAAAGATATCTGTAAAAGCATTACTAATGTGAGAATCTTTATTAGAGATATTCTCCAGTGAAAACTTATTAGTTATAAATAGCAATTATTTGTATAAATCTATTATCTAGATACCCGTATCTAGATCAGTCCAGTGAGAACATGAATGAAAAGAAGAAGATGGTCCATGAGGTTCTCGACTGGTCTTTTCAAACATAAAATCGTAGAATACACCCAGTTGGAAGGTTGTGCCAGGTGGGTCCCACAAATGCTCGTACAGGAACAGAAAGAACACTGGATGCAAGTTTATCAGGACGTATTGAAAAAATATGAGGCTGAAGTAATGATGAAATCCAGTTCCCTGGATTTCATCATTACTTATGATGAGATATGGTGTGACCACTATGAGACAGAGTCAAAATGGCAGTCTATAGAGTGACAATGTGTGAATTTTCCATTAAATAAAAAGTTCAAGACACAGCCCTCAATAGGTAAAGCGATGAGCATTGCCTTTTGGGATACAATAGGGTGATCGCTCTGAATTTCCTGAAACCTGAACAAACCATCAACTCTGATTGCTACATTGCAACACTGACTAAGCTGATAGCTCAAATTTCCAGGGTCAGGCCAGAGAAGAAGACAAACTTCCTCTTGCATTATGATAACACCATGCCCCATACCAGTTTGAACACTGGAGCACGTTGCTGAACTTCGCTAGACTGTCCTATCACACCCACTGCATACTCCAGATTCTGCACCTTCTGACTTCCATCTGTTCAGGCCAATGAAAAGTGGACTTAATGGGTGGCATTTGCCTAGCAATTAGGCCATCATAGCAGCTGTGAAACGGTGTGTCACTTCTGCTGCTGCAGATTTTTACAAGGGCAGCACACAGCTCTTTTTGATTGTTGGTGAAATGCATAGCTAATGGTGGTGACTATGTTGAAAAATAGTGTTTTGTGGCTGAAAATTTGCTCAACAAGTGGTGTTATTGTACTCTTTATATCTGTTGTAGTTTTCATGGAAATAAATAAGATAACATTACTTTTAGAGCAACCTATATAGAAGGATTTTGAAGTATAGAGGAAGTGTATTAAAATATTGTTTCGCCACAAACTACCCAAAGGTATATGATAGGTATCACTAACTCTTTGACAGCATCAGTGCCCTCACCCTCAAGTGTCTGACATCCTCAGTTTGGGTCTTCCCTTCATGTAATCCTGAAGTATGTTAATCAGTAGATGTATCCTGAGCACACCAGGAGGATGATAGTTCGCATTTAATATCGCTATAGTCACATTAGCTGCAGCTGAGCACCCCACTCAGTTGATTCCAATGTTGCTGTTGTTGCAACTAAGTGAAGTAGGATGTATCTTATAGGTGTGACCCCTTTTTACATTTTGCCTGCCCTGCCTCCACTGCTCCTCCCCACCATAACTTCCAGCTTTTGCCTTCCAGCTCCCCTGCCAATACAGAGAAGCACTCTGGCTGCTCCCTGGCAGTAACTCCTGGCAGGTGATATGAAATGGAGATCTGACAATGTGTAATGCTACCTGGATGACTTAATACTTATTTTCCCAAGATGAATGTTGACTTAAAGTACTATCAGAAAGTGACTGATGATCATCAGGATTGATGATTCTTACCCTTAATTTCAGAAGTTCTCTTAAAAATGCTTTCCAACGAAGGCCATTTTCAGAGCCTGCATTTGATCTTATGGCTGCAGTTATTCTAAAGAGCAGCATACAGAGAGAGAAACAATTTATGATCTCTTCTGTAGTCTTGAGAAAATTATACCTGGTTTTTTTGATAAAGCTGATAAAAGTTTTCAAAACATTGATCAATGAATGTTTGCTTCATTTTCACGAAAATATTGTTTGGCATACTGACATTTTAAACACAGAACAGTTCTAACTAGAGAGCTCTAATTAAAAGATCTAATTAGAAGAGCTTTTTAATTCACACTGTATTTTGTAAACAATTCTAAAAACTATACCAAATTCTAAAACTAAAACCAAATAAATCAGTAATCCATTTCTTTGTTTCTCATAATAAATCAAAGATTCTATGATGATAGTTTCTGGATAATGTACATGTTGCCATACGAACAAAAAAAAGAGGTCTTTATTAATGGATGTCCACGGTGCATGTTCATTATATAACTCCAATACGAATCTGAACGGTGAATAATGTCAGTTCTATTTCCTGATTTGCAATTAAAAAAAAAAAGAAAAAAGAAGAAGAAGAAGAAGAATGAAAAATGGAGCCTGCAAGTAAATCTAACTATATTAAAACTGAGGTTAAATGACTTTGGGTTTGTAATCAAAAGTATTGGGGATGGAGATGATTTGATTATTTTTTTTCTTTTGATGAGGAACATTTGTCATCATGGAAATCCTGGCAGTGCAATGCCACCAGTGTAGGTAATGTTAGCCTTCTACTTTTATTATGAAGCCTGTAGTATTTGACTTGTAAATGTTAGTTCAGAAGAAAAGAAATGTCTAAGTACCCTGGGCCCTCTGCCAGTATTTCCTCCACTGCATGCTGAATCATGCCAGAAAATTAGACTATTGTAAAGACAACCTGCAAGCTTGAGCATTGCTTTGTATGGGGAACCTGCTGATAGAACTGTGCCCTGAAGGCTGGGGTACCTCATTAGAGTCATCACCAGAAATGTGCCTGTAGGAGTCTTCCTTTAAGAGCAAATATTTAAAGACACAAAAGCATACAAAGCTGGTTTGCAGAGTGAAGCTGAATAAATATTATAGAAAGGAAGAAGAAATAAATAAACAAATATTACACGTACAAAATCTATATTTGAAGAACATTATTAAGACAAAAAGACAGAAACAAAAATGCCAATACATATCAGCAAGACTGCCACTTGTGCAATGCCAGTAATTTATTTCCTTCCACATATTCACTAGAATTAGAGATGAATGATTTTTTAAATTAATTATCTGTTTCTAAAAAAGTAGATGGTAACCTTAGAAGATCTACTTTTCTAAAGAGCTAATCTCGCCTTCCCTCCAACAAACATGAGATGATAGTGTGGCACTTGTAAAGGGAGAGGTAATGACATGGATGTGATCACCCATCCATGTCAAAAAGACATGCTAGGACAATACTGGTTACATTCTAGTTGAAGTTTTACTTGTGGATGATATCACAAGGCATCAGTCTAAGTTCCAAAGAGATGAGAGTTCCCCATTGTGACAGACTCATCTGTTTCAAACTGTAATGGCTAGGACAAAATAGATCCTGGTAACTACAGTCACAAGAAATGTGAAGTGTCTATCTAAGCTAACTCATAGGTAGATTAGCTCCCCTTTAAGAACATACTTATAAGTCACTTTGAAGTGCAAAATTTTTGCTGAGTGTTTTCCAGAGGACCTCAGAGACTGGGCTCATTACTTCCTCTTTTTATATAAAACAAAATGCAAAAATAGAATAATACCAATGATATATAGAATAACTTTTAGAAGATAAGGCAGCCAGGAGAAAAACGGGCCATATAAATGTAAGAGATTATTCTTTTGCATCACTGTCTCAAAGCTTGCTGAGGACACAGATGAAAAAGTCCAAGCAAGTCCTGGTCAAGGGTTGAGAAATCTTTTGTCTGAGAGATGCAGATGGACAAGGCCAGGGACAACCAGAGAGAGAGAGAAAGAGAGAGAGGGAGGGAGAGAGAGCGAGAGAGATAAACTGCAATTCATGGCTGGAAAGCATTCTTTAGTGTGGGCTTATCTCAAGAGAGATGGCCATCTCAGAGGGTACTGCACATAACTCTTACCCAAGCTCCCAGGAATGCCACATTGAAAGAAGAAGGATAAAAAGGGGACCGACAACCATGAAGTTAGGTTTCTGACAACAGGTTCCTCATGAAGAAGAAAAGGGGTTTCTGACAACAGATTCTTCACGAAGAACAGGTTTCTGACAACAGATTTCTCGAGACCCACCTCTCCTTCCTGGTCTTGCTCTGCGCTCTACCTGCTTGCTGCCTAAGGCCAGCCACTCTGCTGCTGCTCTCCCCCAAGAAGGTGACTGACATCAGAAGCCTCACAACGTGGTGCCTGCATGCTGAAGAAGAGGTGTCTTGATATCAGAAGCCTCACGAGCTGATGTCTGCATGCTGACGGAATCTCTCCAGGGCCTGCCACCTGAGACCTGCCTCTTCCTCCTGGACTTACCCTGCCGCTCCTTCCTGGTACTTGCTGCGTAAGGCCAGCCACGCTGCTGCTGCTCTTCCCCTGTGCTTTTGCCTCTGACCATTGGAACAGCGTGCAATGGGACACTGCTGGATCTTAGTGGTGACTATCCCTGCTTTACACAATTCTTGCTTCTTTCCTATCTTTTCTATTGCTCGCTTTCCCTTCTCCAGTACCCTAATTCATAATAGTTGCCATCCTCCCCTTTCCTATCTCCCTGATTAAGATTTGTAATAAACTGGTTAGACCAACATTTGAACCATTGTTTCTTAATCTCACACCCGGTATACATATATCAAAGAACCACTTCTCCCTCCTATAAATTGGAGTGAGACAATAAGAAAGGCTAATTAATATATGGGATGAGCTGTTGTAATCTCAGTCAGCTTCATTTATATCAAAATAGAAATTATAAACAATGAGAAATTTTCAAGAAATAGTTAAATAAAGGGAATATACCTAAACTCATTTTATACTTATATATATGTATGCATATAAATTACAAATAAAAATGTATTTCAATATCTAAGCACAATCTAAAGTACATTGAATCTTCTAAGAATGGATGACACTCTTAAATTTTATATGCCAAGTTTAGTCTTACCTAATCATACAGAAATCACTCAAGCCTCTTTACTTCCAGAACGGAACTTCTAGATATGCATAATGCATACCAGTCATTACATTACCTTTAACAGAAGCACTTCATGTTATTCATCAGTTGTCACTTGTAATCCAAGATCCTAATGAACCATACCCTAGATTCTTCTGTTAGATCTCTGAATTTCTTTCAAACACATATTCGTTCAAAGAGAAATACTAAAGGATACAAACTTAAACTGCTAACTAGTCACTTTATACAAAGGTTTATATAAAAGTTTTATTTCCAATTCAGCCATGTATTTATTCAGAGTATGTCATCCAGAGGAAGAACCACCACGTTCTTGAATTTCAAAATCAGGCTGGTATTTTGGAATCTGAACAGTAGACACCGTCCTTCAGACACTCAAGTCTGAAAACATCTTTCTTTATCCACTTCATTCCAGTGCAACAAAATATGCATTTATTTATGAGGGCTCTCCAAAAGTAATGCCTTCCACTTAATTATGTTGGCCCGTTATGTCAGGACAGATGTTGGTGGTATGGCAGTACAGGTCAAACCTTCCCACCAATATTCCGTTACATTTTGCTGCTGTGTGACAGATGGCAGCAGAGCGGCAGTCTGATGAAATGGCGTCTGACATGGGAATGCAGATAAGCCAAAGGGGTGGAATTGAATTCTTCCAAGCAGAGAAACTGACACTCATTAACACATGCTGAACTTTTATGGAGACCAAACAGTAAATGTGAGCGTTGTGAGGTGGTGGGTATGCATTTCAGCTGTGGTGATAACAGTGTGAAAGGCAAGTCACATTCTAGGCAGCCGTGCAGATTTGTACAAGTGCAGCATGCAGTCTCTTGTTTGTCACTGAAGAACACTCTAACTAGCAGTGGAGTCTACATGTTTTGTAGCTGAGAATTTGTTCTATCAAATAGTGTTGTTGCATTCTTTGTATCTGTTGCAGATTCCATGGATAAAAATGGAATGCAATACTTTTACAGCAACCTACAAAAAAT
>PPHD01003586.1:0-17276 GCA_002909625.1 Bambusicola thoracicus | reverse complement strand
TTTTTTTGGTCTGCTTACCAGCTGTGTTTGTACACATATGTTGCAAGATCTTCAGAACAGAAGCGGTTTCATGAACTGAAAAGGCTCTATTTGACATACTGGGACTTGGCTTTTTAATACCACCAAGATGCAAATAGTAACACACATTTTGTTACTACGGTTCCTAGCAAAAATTTCTATTGAAAACATTGTGTCAGATGTTTTTCATTAAGTGCTTCAGATTTTCTGAAATTTGATCAAACATTTCAAGAGGGCCCTAAATGACAAATGTTGTGTCCACTCTCCGTGTAGAATGACCATACTGAGTTTATTGACCACAGTGCCTCTGTAACAGAGCAAGAAATGTTATGTTACTCTTTTGAAATGGGGTGATGTGTATCTAAACTGCTTGGCATATTTCTGTTTGATCCTAAGTACCTGTCACTTCATTAGTAGGTGCTGTGTGACTTGCTAGCAGCTGTTGTCTGATCTAAACATACTTTGACAATTTCTACTGTATTCTACAGTTGTTACCAGAGGATGCATTTATGGGTTGCATGTTTTTCAGAGAAAGTATTATTCAAGTGTTCATTGCATTTCTTATTTAGTGACAAATTAGCTGGTAACAGTTCCTCTCCTAAGATGGAATTTATATTCTCCAAAGAGCTAAGAAGACAGTATTTGTTTTTCCTTTCTAGAAGTAATTCGTCCAGAGTTTGACAATTCGCACTTTCCAGTAGCTGAATACCAAATGTCAGTGTTGATTACAAGATGTCTGACATTTTCTAAATGTGGAAGGCTGCTTGTAAATGTGATACGCACATTCTTATGACAAATTTTAGTTCATAATTTTTCCACATATGTTGTGACTGAAACACTTCAGCCTATGCTATCATCTTGAAGTCAGCTGTGTGTAGCACATTCAGTTTCTTAACCAAAAGGAGTGCATATTGTACTCATGTTCAAACCTCTAGCATGGTAACAAGCGTATTTAATGCTACCTGTTCCTTTAGTCTCAAATAAAATCTTCTGCCCACTCCACCTTGTATCCCCATTGTACCAAAAGGAGATAAAAAGATGGTGAAGATATACAGAGGATACAAATATAAGTTCATACGTCTTATGCTTAGACCGAGATGCCAGTCTGCTGCTCTGAGCCAAGACCCTTCCGTTCTGCCCTGCAGCAATATTTCAGGTTGTTTCCAGTGTCTTCCATAAGCCAAGTTTAGATTGTGCCCCTCTCAGTCAGTGGGTTTCTGACCTCTTTTAACATTGCTTCCTCCCATGTCACAAACTTTAGATTTTAGGTGTCACTGTAGGAACAAGTCATCTCCACATCACACTGATAGGGAGGCGCAGTTCTTCTTATTTATGACTGAAAACATTGTATATTCCATCCCCTACAAGGCTATGTCAAGAGTCAAGTCATACTAGAAACATTCTGTTGATGAATATACCCTCATTTTCCACAGCCTTCACCAACTTACAGTTTCAACAATCTCCTTGCAAATTTTTGCACTGCATGAACAAAAATCTAGACTTCCAGTAAGTCATGAATTTCTAAGTGCTTAATTTGTACTTTGTTTCTTCTTATCAACTGCTGAAATCATGCCAGAAGTAGGAGATGATTAAAGAGATGCAATTTCAGATTACATTATTTGATCCACAGTATTGTAAAATTCAGTACAATACCTTTAATACTACTTTTTCATCAGATGGACTTTAACCTAATGCAAGTGAAAAACAGTTCAGTTTGACAACTGATAGGGTTTAGTTCAGGATCTGTGTTATTTTAAATTGCTTGAATTTTTTCATAATACACTACCTATAAAGGTAAAATGGTAATTTTAAAAGCAAAACAGCAATTTTACAGTAATATATCCTATTAAATAATTCATTTGCATTTGAATACAGACCTACATTTAACAACAGAAACAATTTACAAGTGGCTATTCAGGCATTTTAAAAATGCATTAAAGTAGTTTCCCCTAATGACAGTGTATATATCAAAAGGAATGATTATAAGGCATCCAGAAATCCTATTAGAATTGCTTTCAGTAACTGAAACATAAGAGCATACATGCAGCTTATGTATCTTCAGTGAAAGTGCTATCAGTTATTTTGTATTCAGGGCTGTTAGTTCAATAACCAGATAGACTAAAGAAAATTACATTAGAATCAGCTAATGATACTTAAATCTTTTCTTGTTTCCCCTTGCCTCTCAGTTCAATAACTTCTATCTCAATGAATGTTTTTCGCAATATTGCTTTAAATTAAGTCTAATATAAGGGCTGTCTAGGCAGCATCTATTTTGCTGTCTGAATTCTTTTCCTCCTATCTCTTTCAAAAATCTCACTTTTAATTTATAGTCCAATGTTGTATGAATTTATTTCTCTGCTGATCAACACAACATCTCTGCTGATCTTCAGCACAACAGTAGTAGAAGTAGATCAAAGCAATTGGTGTTGGGAAGTCTACATCTATAATAAATGTAATTCTGGGTTTTACTTCAAAGTGGTCAGTTCCCTGGACCTGACACCCCATCACACATGATTCAAATCTCCTTGGTGAAGAAATTATTGCGTTGGACCATATTTTCCCATTATAGGGTAGGGTGTATTTGCTGAGTGCTCAAAGAACAGTTTCCAATGTCATTTTGTCTAAACAGGATCTCATTCATGTGTACCACATCCTCTCTGTGAACCAAACCACAACTGGGGGGGAATCAAGAGATTTGTCTCAGAATTGCATTTCTGTCACAAACCAAAATGCTAATATAGACAAAGCCTTAATGTTCTGATTTCTATTGCTTTGATTTGGTAGTTCTGCTGAACTTACCTATCTCTGGGTTTTCTGGATGCTACTCTGTGATTCAGGCATTCCTCCTTCATCTATGTCTCTGAGGATTTTTTTTTTTTTGTTCTCTTTTTAACAAAATGGAAGAAATTCAAAAAGAGGTCAACCCAAAAGAACTGCTGTCTAAGGAAACTTCAGAGTGAAAATTAACTCCTTCAGCAAAAGTAAACACTGTACCCAGGCATCCATCCTCTGCAAACTGATGAACTCATCCTACTCAAGTATCAGTTTCACCAGCAGCTGTTTTTTGTTTTTTGTTTTTTGTTTTTTAAACAAAGACATGCCCTAGTGATCCTTATTTCTGAGATGAATCCTGGTGACCAGTCTAAGACTTCCAGGACAGTGTAAATCTCTCCATTCAATTCCAGCTGGGAACACAAGTCAACAGAGGAGAAAAATCCAAGTTGTCTTTTCTACAAATCAGGTTGGACAGCTCTGTGCACAGTGTCCAGGACTGGCACTTCCCCCAGTGCCTGCCTCACTCCATGCACTGCAGGATTAGTCATCTAACATATAGCCATATTTTTTTCCTAGGTACAAATAAACACATTGAATACTACTAATAAAATATCATAATTTATAGCCATAAAACCTTATATTTTAAGAAAAACATATTTGATGCAGACAAGAGGCACTTCAAGTCTACAGGAAGTGAAGAGTAGGAGGACTTCATTTGATAATACTGATATTATTTGATATTAAGCTGGTGCAGTAACATAGCATCTCTCTAGGTGATACAGGTAACACTATCCAATCAAAAAGACTGAATAAAAGCTCAGTAAGATTGGTCCATGATGTACAACTGCAGACCTCACAACACAGCTAAGAATTGTTATTAGTAAGCCAAATCATGAAGTCTTTATTCTCTAGTTTGCCAGCTAAAAAATACCTTAAGATGAATAAGATATTTTCCAGGGTAAAAGGAGGGGAAGGGGGTGGGTGGGGGGGTGGAGGGGAAAGAGAATAGCTAAAAGGAAAAGAATAGCCAAAAAATGAATGTCATGGCATGCTACAGATAGATTAAAGAGACAAAACAGCAAAATAAAAAGTCAGAATATATTCTGAGACAGTATATACAGTTCGTGTTGCCATATTCTGTCAGATGCAAAGACAAAAGAAAATTTAAACATGCATAGAGACCTATGAAGGTATTGGAAAACAGCAGAAAACATTGCAACACTTCTCTTTTAATAATAGTTTTCACATATTAGCTTTAGTTGTCATCTGCTGCATAAATCAAAGGAAAACTAGGTCAAACTATACTAACAAGCATAAAATTCCCATTGATATCTAGGAGAGAAATACACCTCTGTTTGTAACTTTACTCCACAGAAGCTGCCAAGTTGGATAAGATTATTAGTCTGTTTTACTTAGTACCCTGTCTCCCTGTGGTCAGCATCAAATTATTTAGAAAGGACCAAGAAATTCCGACATTGACAAATACAGAGTAAACTGCTGATAAGATGTATTGCTTTGTACCTTCTGTCATTTAACAACTGGTTTGTGCCTCAGAGGATAAGCTTTAAATATCCTGTGCATTAGGCAGCATAAAAAATATTTCTTTTTTTCTAACTGTGGATTCCTCTATGAAATGATTTGCACAAGGAAACCTCAATATTCTGAAATGTGATTTTGATCTGAAACTGAGATGAGGCACTGCATGCTATTTTTTCTAGTAATTTTCAGTTTAGAAACCTTGCATCCTGAGCTATAACTGATGTTAACCTGTTTCCTAAGTAACTATAAGACTTTATGAAACATCCAGAAACTGATACTTCTTCATCTTAGTTTCTTATAGTCTCAAACTGATTTCCTTCAGCCTTGAAAACAGAGCCTCTGGAGTATTATGGATAAATATTTTGGATGTCCAAGCTGGGTTTAAGTTTTCAGAGCTCCAGCCAAAGGAACTAACACTGAAAGGGAAGCAAATTTCTTCTATGTTATACTTTCAAGTCATTACCAGCTTAACTTAACAGCAAAAAGAAATAGGTAACACATTCAGAAAGGTTTGTAAACATAAGAAAAGGAAGAAAGCCATATTAGTCTACTTAGTTATTCATTGATTTATGTTTTTTCTTCATTCATTGACGGCTTAAATACAGTATGTCTCATAGCATCTTGGTTTCTTTGCCAACACTCTTTCAATTTATCTTCCTCCTCCTTCCAGGGTTCCAGCAAAAAAGTTTGCCTCATGTTAAGTGGAACTGGGAAAATGATGTGGCTGAAAAACAAAACTTAAAAAAAAATCTCCATTACTTTTTTTTTTTTTTTTTTTTTTGCTTGATCAGGCCCCTGAAGTTTTTTCAAACACAGAATATTAGATCTTCTCAAATTTGCAAGCACTTATTACAAGCATTTACACAGGAATTATATGCCTAGCTCATTGCAAGCTACATCTTTACGACAGATAAAAAGAATAAGTAATTTTGCAACAGCTATATCCACGGCCATTTTTTTGTTTGTCTGTTTTACCAAAATACTAAACCTTAAAAGAGCCGCAACTTAAGTACTTTATGCCATCGATTTTGCCTTGTGTCCTGACTGTCAAGCCAAATTCATTCACTTAGACTGAACTATAGCAATCCAGAGTATTCTATGGGCTAAAAAGTGTTTGCAAAGATACATTTTATTAAGAACTAGAGAATCATTCTTATGACCCTGACAACGTGCTTTTTCTTCTCTAAACCTGTTCATTCCTTGCCTAATACAAGAATTGTGACTAATCCATAGCTTACTAACTGTTTAAGATTTGCTACCAACTCTGAGATCTCAGTATTACCACCATATAAACAGAAACTACAATCCAACTAGAGAAGTGGACCACTGAAAAGACTGGTAGCATCCCTCTTCAAAGTATCAAATATGGGCTCATGGCCAGGTGGGCAGGACCTATAGGATCCTCACTGGGACAGAAGCTGATAGCCTCAGGCTGGTGTGGTGTCTGGTCCTGGGCCAGGACAGGGAGGCCCTCAAGGCCCTCAGGGACATGCAAGGCACATCAGAGGTGTGATCAAAGGAAATTTCAGCATAGTAAATATTTTGCATATTGTGTTCCAGAGATTATCTGCCTACTCCTGCAGCAAGAATATTTAATATTAAAGCTATCAGAAAATTCAGACACAATCTTTCTGGAATTTTTTACTTCCTCAGAATGCAAATGTTTCACTAAAATAGCCCAATTGTGATGAGACTCCATTGGAAAACTGCCACCAGACGAGCTCTGAAACTTTCTTGGTGTACTGCCAGCTCATCTCCATGGCTCCTCAATAAAACACCTGCTGGGTCCCATGACCATGAACTCTAGGTCTTCCAAGGGCTGAAGGACAAACAGGTGGACGTTCCGTGCAACAAAGATCCATTCTGTTGCCCAGCAAGTAGAAATACTCCTGTTTTTTGATCTAAGTTAGAGTGAGAATAGTTTTCCAAACATTAAAATAAGTCACACACACAAAAAAAAAAGGTGTTTTTTTCCTTTCAGTTCTACTCCAATGTATTCACCAAATTAAAGAATGAAGGATTCCAGCATAAGAAGATTTCTTTTTTTTTACAAAGACTCTAAAAAGAAAAGAAGAATAGTTACGTATTCTGGGATGGAGGAGTTGCATTAATATGATTTTTTTTAAAAAAAATATATTAGAAAATATTACTCTAGTGAAATAGATCATTATGTATTGACTGATACAGTACTGTGGAAAAAAAGAACTACTGATGTCACTATATATAGCTCATATGGAAAGTGAGAGCAATCCTTATCGCCTATATTCAGAAAATATGAGAGCATGCTAGAAAATACAGAGTAAGCAGAACAAATGAATGGACATACTATCGCACCAAAAGCAAATAATTTAGCTCCTTATCATAGTCAAAGAAAGTGTAGGATAGTCAGCACTGCTCTCTGTATATACAGCAGGAGGTAATCACAGAAGAATTATTTCTGTAAAGAAAAATATCAGGTCAAAAGTGAGGGAGTGTCACTTAGCCATGTACCCAGAGAAAATTTAATACTACCAATAGAAGTATTAAATATCAACGTCAACAAGAATGACAAAAATAACAGCAGATATTCATTTTGTTTTGATTTGCTCTACTTTTTAATTTTAATCTTGTAATGTCAAGAAGTTATTTGATAAATTTAGAAATTGGTATATTAGGTTTTACTGCAACAGCAGGAACTGGACTGTACACCAAAAAGTTACTTCCAGTTAAACTTAGGATGACATTCAATTATATATGCCCTTCTGCATGATCATTAAAGATAAAAAAAGTAAACTACATGAAGCTAACCTTTATCAAAGGCATTAATAACGTGCCATTCATAAATAAACAGCCAGCCTGCCTTTCATTGACACAGAGCGGATCAAGCTTCATTGGTTTTATCTTTGGTATATGAATGACACAGGATGGGACACAATTTTCTGGGCATTAATCACAAAACAACACCACATTTTTTCTTTTAATTCCATCTTTTTTATTTTATTTTGTTTTGACAGGGTTGATAATTGGGGCAACAAAGAGAATATATGAGTCATATATGGTCACCTCTTAAAAAAAGAATTACACTCGTGTAATAAAGAGTAAATGTATTGTTTTAATGCAATAAAGAGTGTGTAAACAGTTCAATAAACACTAAGACTTCAGTCAATATCATTGTCAGCTTCATCATTCCAAATCAGAATAACTCTCTAATAATAGAGGTAGAAAGATTTGAAAATAAGGGGCAAATAATTTTAATGATAGCAAAGGCCTTAATCAACAATTTGCTTCATTAAACACAGAATGTATCTCAGCCTGACAGAAATTCAGAGCTGATTAAAAACAGGCCAAGTGGTAATTTAAAAATGCTTGTCAAGGAAGAAATCAACTGAAAGTATAATTCTCAATCCTTTTATATGCATCAGTGGGGTACTAATAAATCTGTGCAAAAGTCACTTGACTATGTTCAAGTTAAACGAGCTCAAACTGGGTAGAGAGAGACCACTACTAAGTGGATTTTTGAATGATTGTATAACAGAGGAGTCTCCAAGCCTATCATTCAATTATGATAAAATATGGAAAGTCACAAACTCACCTAGGTTTGCAAACCCATGTGACAAATGGGGGATAAAATTTCCTACAGTCACGTCAGAAAAATACCCAGAAATTGCAGCTGGTCAGTGGATAAGACCTTTAAAACATAAATTTGCTGTCACAGAGGTCATACAAATATTTTCTTATGCCTCTGTGGCAAATTGCAGAATTCGTGGTAGAACGGTGAAATTTCTTGGCTCTATAAGGTATACTCAGATCAGTTTTGGGGAAAAAAAAAAAAAAAAAAAGAAAAAGGTTTAACTATTTCATAGGAGGCCCTGGAAATGTAAACTGTGACGCATGTTTTATCATGTAATCCAAGGAAAACTTTTTTCAGTCATATAATAGAGTAAACAGGCCGTTTTGCTTTCCAGGGATAAAGTGGTTGTCCTCCTAGAATTCTCCCTCCAAGATATTTCTGTGTTTGCTACTTCATAGCCTTTCATTTCTAATCAAATCAAAATGCTTAAAAGTTTTTTTGACAATTCTGAGGATTCTTTATAAAAAGCAAAGATCTTGCAGAAACTCCACATTTCATAACCAAATTATTTCTTTAACTATGTGGCAAATCCACTCAGTATCACAGTACTGAAGTGCTTCTGTAACATTTCTCATTTTCTTGTCTCAGGACAAGACAAATACAGCTTCATCTGCAGAGGCATGTAGAGCTTAACATTGAAATACAGAGAATGTGTTAATATTTTTCATGTTCTTGTATCTTTCCACATAATTTTGAAAATGAAAAATACAAGAAAAAATGCCTCCAATCAGAAATCTTATCCACAGAACATATATATTTTCAAGAGAAAAAAAGTAGCTCTCTTTTGGGGAATTGCACCAGTATTTCAACACTGGATGTTGTAAAACTAACACAAATTAAAAATCATAAGCTTTAAACTTCAGCACATAAGCACTTAATTGTTGTGGTAAAGGTATGGCAATGTTCCTTTAAAGATCCCCAAGGAAGTACCACCTGGAAGGTGATACTAAGGAGAAATAAGGAGAGAGGACATCGGGAATTATGTCAAGGGAGAAACACCTGTTTTACTAACTTCTCTCCTTTTTGGTATACCTATACCTGCAGTCCATGTTAAAATTTTTGTTATGAAACTACAAGTAAAAATAATAAATACCCCACAAACAGGGGATGAAAGGAAAGAATTTATCCTTCTGAATGGCTAAGAAAGAAAAATCCTGAGAAATTAAGCACAAATTATGCCACAGTCATATATAAATTAAATTGTTCTTACTGTTAGTAATACTTAAAACTCACAGTAATTACATGGTAGGTTCTACCTACCAAAGCATTTCCATTTATGGAAAAGCAGCACCTACTTTTTTGCCTTCAGACAACGGTGATGGTAGAAAGAACTTCACAATTTTCTCATGCCACCTTCAAGATACTATTGCTTCAATGAGTACTCCCACTCCATAACTCAAAAAGAAGCTTACATTCGTAGTTACATGAGTTATTTCTTGAGGTGGTGATTATAGTTTTTATGAGGCTGGAAGATACACTGTAGGAGATACTGTAGCTTCAAATGTCTCACATATCTTCAGCTGTTCTACATATAAAAAGCTTAAATACAAAATATATCAGAGTCCTTTTTTTTCCATAGAAATCACAAAAAGCACACATTTCCAGTAGAGCTACTTCTGATCCATTTTCCTACCTAATAATTTCCAGTGGAGCCAAGAAACTATTTCATTTTCTTTTGTTCTTTCCAAACAGACTACTTGAATGACTAATAAAAGCCATTGTGTTGGACATGCAGGCAGAGAGATAAGACACAGCAAGCATGACTTAATTAAACCAAATTTTTATTAACTTGCTTATTCGGAAGCTGTCCACTAATATCTCATACTGCACTGTTCATCACTTCTTCCTTGTTTATACCTTTAGTTATAATCAGTTTCAGATCCAATCCCCAGGCTCTTCTGGATATCATTGTCAGACCTTTGCAAGAAATGAAAAAAGATGAATGAACTGTTTCCTATAAAGTGCATATTAGCTAGTGGTAGCTGCAGCAGGAGCCTGTATTTCTATTCTTTGATTAACTAAGCCAGTACTAAGTCTCTGTTAAACTGCAGCAGTTTAAACCAAATTTCTGAATCTCGTAAGTGATTTGTGGTGATGATAGATGGAAAATTTTACATACTATTCTGCTTTGATCAACTCAAGAGCAAGAGAAAAATTCCTAACCCAACAAACAAACAGGCAAACAAGCACACAAACAAAATAATAATAACAACAATAATAATAATAATAGTAATAATAATAAATGAAAAAAAAAAGCCCAGAACACATGAAAAATACTAGACTGAAACTTTTCTCAGCAGTATAAAGTACAAAATAACACAGAGAACTCAAGATGAAGAAAAATGTTTATATTGTTTATAGGTAGCTCTTTGAGCTCTCCAAGCTAACAGGAATTACGTATTTTCTTTCAGTTTTTTTCATAGCAACTTTCTCAAATGGAAGACTGTATCTTTATTCTAGCTTACTATGTTTCTGGTTTATCCCCAATCTCTACAGAACTTCATCACTGTACAAGTAGTTAATAAAATGATTTGTGATGATCTTGATAAAGAAAAGTAGCCCTTTGCCAACAACTCTACTGAATGAAATGTCAGTGTTCTATAAGAATTTGTCTAAAATTTGCAATTAGGCAGCTATTGTGTTTTAAGAATTGGTCAGGGATGTGAAAGTTGGAGACATCTTTGGCTGTGGTAATCATGAGACTGTGAATGCTGTAAGAAGTAAACAAGGCAAAAAGCAAGACCACACCCTGTATTTCATGAAAGCAGATTTCAACACCTTCAGACATCTGCTTGGAAGAATTCCATGGAATTTAGCTTTGGAGACAAGGGGGCCAAGAGAGCCAGTTGATATTTGAGCTTCAAGTCCATATTCCAAGCTCAAGAAAAGTCCATTCTATCCATTCCAAGAAGAAGGAAAAAAACATGGGGTCAAACTGTGAAATTCCTTAGAATAATTTGTGCAGAAAATTTCTTGTACAAAACATGTTTGTCCTTACTGAGACAGTCAACTGATTGCCAAGCCTATTTATTTATTAGAACTAGGTCACAAACTGCTGTTGTACTTGAACAGCCACAGACAGAATAAAAGGCATCAGGCTCTGCTTTAAATGCTCCAATTAGATTAGATTATTAGACTTCATTTAGGATAAGCTCTGTCTTTACCTGTGGCATACTCCTTTGGTGTCCTACACATGATACTGGGCATCAAATTCACTAAGGCTCTTTATGTCAGAGAAGAAGAAAAAAAGACAGTTTGGGCCAAGTTGTTACCTCAGCTTCCCTGTAAGAGAATTCTGATATATAAAGACATGATATGATACCACCTGAAAGTCCTTCTCCAAAATTCCGTTCTTTGCAGAGCCCTTGATGCACTTGAGAGTATGGTACAGGAGAGTCCAAGCTGGTTCCAATTTGGAGCTCAGACACCATGAAAGTTGAATTTTGTGGGGGCACCAAGAGCTTAAAAGCCCCATTCTCAAGGCTCATAAGATTAGCTTATTTGAGAAAATTTGAGCAAAAAATGTCTTTGGAGATAAATAATTAATAACATGTAATAACAGGTACCCTAAGAAGCAGAACATTTTGTATTGTCTTATCTTAGGTAGAATAAGATTACAGTGCTTTTTCAATGAACTTTCTCTCTTAGCTTCCAACATTTTGCTTAGTGAAACATCACATCTTTTCTGTGGCTGTGCATTACTGCCACACAAAACTTTCAATAGTCAAGCCATCTTTTCTCTTGAAGGATTCCCTTTGAAACAGAAAATTGTTTTGAAAGTGTTTTCCTTCCTTTTGCATTTCTGTAGTGTATACTTTGGTGAATCATTTTCTTCAGCTAGCTGATAAAATTGCTTGTAAATGAACCAAAATCCTTGCTATTATTTATTTGCTTGAAAGGGTAAAAAAAGTTACTCAACTGTGTCTAAGTCTTCTACTACCAGATGTTTAAGAAAAACAATAAACGTGGTGTTACTCACAACAAAATCTGGAGACCTGGGAAACCTGACTATAGGTAATTTAGTAATGCAGATTTCATATTTTTAATCAGTGCTAAAGCAAAGATTGCCAGCTAAATACTTATTAGTCTGTCTCTGTGCAATGTTATCTGATATTATTATGGTTTTAAAAATGGTATGAGAACATTTACTTACTAAGGGTTACATGGCAATACCACATCCTACAGGCAGCAATAAGATTATGAAAGTGTATTGTTATTTCTTGACTTCTGAATGAGAATATTTATCCGAATAGCCTTTTTTTTAATATCCTTTAGAAGTAGGGCCTCTTCTTCCAACCTGAGCCCATCTTTCCAAGATTCTTTGCCTGCTCTCACAGATTTCCATAAGCAAAGGGAATTCACTTTGCTTTTCAGACAGGATGCACTGGTACAAGTCCAGATAAGTCTCTCCTGGAGAACTGTTTTGGCTCAGAACAGTAGTAGCATGGACCTTTGCTTTGGAAGAATCAAACATAAAATGAAGTTGGTCATGTTTTTCTTCATGAAGGTGAGGCATGCAACAAAGGTTGGATTTTTAGTTATTTTAGCTAACCTTTGTATTTGCCTTGCTTGCCAATTTACTGAAACCATTTAGAAACAAAAGACATATAATTGTATTAGTAGGAGTGCTCTGTAATGTGGTGATCATGTTTAAACAGCATTTTTTTAGGGTGAGTCAGAATAGAGAGCCAGAAATTGACAGCTTTTGAACCATTTTGCCACTGTTGTGATAGCATCTCATACTAGACCTCTTGACACTATCACTGAAAATTTTTCCTTTGCTGTTTCTGTGTGAGTGCAAAGAGCCAGTGACTGTCCAGTTTCTTCTTGCTACTAAAGAAATTACCTTACTGAATAGGAGTTTCTTCCTGATGCCAAAGACAGCAGAAGTTTACTCAGTGATCTAAACTGATAAAGGACTTGAGCCACTGAGCACCGAGTCAGTGATCCAAATGAGCTACCTCCCTCATTCTGCTGTGCTGTTAAATTAATCTCCCATTTTTCTGTTGCTCATCTTCAGTAATGATGCAATAACCCTGCTGGAAGGAGCTTCAAGTTTTTCTTTTTTCTTTTTTTTTAATTTCATGACACTTAGGCAATGTCTTTTCTTCCTTCTTTTGGTACACAATCCTGTGGCTGAATACAGTGACTGAAGACCTTAAATGTGACAAGATAATACCTAAAACCACTATTTCAAATGCTACTGAAATTTCTGAAATTGAGTTATGCCAGTGGAATGCACTGTCCTCACTCGCTCTGCTCACCTGGCATCTTGCATGATGCCTCTCTGCCTCATAAGTCTTATATTAGAAGCCAATTTCCAGATGATAGATCTGCTTCAGTTATATAAGGTTTGAGTACACAGCGATATCAGAGGAAATTCAGACAAAAGATGCAGCATAGCTCTCTCAAGCTACTTGATTTTGAGCCACTTAGTAGCAGCATGCCAACTGCCTTTCTCGATTTCTTGTCTCAGGCCATCAGAGTGACTTGGGAGGATGTGCAAGACCACTCTGTCTTTTCTTTCATTTGGACCTCCAAAGCAGACATTTTTTCACCCTATCAACTTCAGGCTTCTATTGCTGGAAGCTTAGAGGGGATAAAAACCTCCGTTCCAGTAGAATCAAATATGCTCCTTGAGTCTGACAGACATTACTGAAACATCCTCACATATGCATGGATATAAGGGTAGTTTTTTTTGAAGCTGGGTCTTCCAGCAGGCTTGATGTCCCTGACAGTCTTCCAAATCTTTGTCCACTCAGTCCAGCTGGCTCCCAGTCTCTATCTGCTATCAGCTGATACATGTGTTCCAAAAATGCAGTGTGGTAAAACAGTACAATGTACCCAATAAATTTGGTCATATATTCCTTTGAACTTCTCTCTTCTGACATAATATTACCACAATGTAATTTTGCTGCAAAAACACAGAGCTTAGAACAGGTTTAACCTCCCATTTACTCACTACCTTCTGGATTTGCAGAAATCAACACCTTATCTAAAAAGCACATTGGCACACAATGCTCATTAGTCACAGCACTGAGCCAAACATAATACATTGACTGAGACGGTCCCTATTGTCTCAATCACTAAGTTTGCTAACAATTCTCAGAGGCAGAATTTTCTTTCCATTCGTAATTGTGATACTATTAAGAAAGTTGAAATATTGCTTTGGTATAGTACAATAGTTTTGTTTCTGGATAGAATTTTATTTTATTTTATTTTATTTTATTTTAAGAAATTGATGGGAGATGCATTGTAAAGTTGCAGCCTTCCAGGAGAGAATATAAAGTGTCTGGTATGATGCCATCTACACTGTTCTTTTACCCTGCTGTTTCCTCTTAATAGGACTAGGGCAGAACAAAGCAAAGTGCATTTGATTTTTCATTTGTCTGTGTTCTGCAACCCGCTGCTGTTCTGCAGTGTTCACTGCAGGAGTCTGACAATGTGAAGATCCTATGCTTAAGATAATTTCTCAAGCAAGCACTGTACTTTCTCAACTTTTATTTAAAAGCCAAACAAGGTATACCTACAACCAACAGGCCTGTTCTCTTCAGAGAATCCAGATTCACAGAGCCTGCAATTATCTTGCTGGATAATGCAATTTTTCATCCTAAAAAGCAATTTCCAGGAAGCAGCATTAACAAAACAGCAAGTACAAAAAAAGAAGTCTTCCCTTGGTTATCTTAGTGTTTTAGTTTCAGTGTGGAAGCTGTAACTGATGATTGTACCTGCAAATGTTCATTATAAAATCCTTTCCAAGAAGAAAATACAACTGTTTAGTATTCTGTTATCTCACCAGTAAGAAAAGCATTTGGAATTTAGTGCTTCCAGGTTCTTCAGTGATCTGAATTGCTTATTATTGCTCACCCTCTCAAGAAGAAATAATTTTGGAAATAAGTTATTCACTGTTGAGTAGGACTCAACAGTACCTCATTGCAGGTGTTATCTCTGGTAAGGAAATTCATATTGTCAAGCACAATTTATATATACACATACATGCACAGGCTTCCTTCAAGTGAGTCAGGTAAATGAAATGAAATTATATGTGTGATTTTTTTGTTGTTGTTTGCTTTTTATTGTATTTTCAACTATATTGTAAAGTCACAAGAAAATGTTTCCAGTTTGTTTTATGGTCTTTTTATGTTACATACTTGTGTTCAGAGGAAGCCCTAGAAGTAGGTTTGTAGCAATTTTGTCAGGCCTGAGAGGCAAAGAGACAGGTGAATAGCCAAATGTACTCAGCAGCTGTAGTACTCAGAATCAACAAGACTCAGCGCAGAAGTAGGCAATATTAGCCACAGAACAAAAGCTTTCCAATATCAGTCTGATAAAGGCTCCTCCAGCATTTTCTCATGTAGAACTTGTCTTGCCATAGAAGTAGTGGACTACAGCCTTCATGTTAGGTGATTGCTGAGAGTCACATGGGATGGCACTGCTACTAAAGCGGAAATGAAAATACCTTTTAGTGTGCTGTTAACACTAAGAAGAAACCCGGATTTCAGACTGATGGCTTCAGGTTACTTAGACTGAGAATGGAAAGTAAAAGGAAGAGTTTGTACTAGATTCCATGTCCTGTAACAATATGCCACAAAAAAAAAGTCATCAGACTCTTTTGTGAATGGGCATGTGCTTGTAGAATGAAGCATGAATGTTACCTGCACTGTGTGATAATCAGTGTTCATGAATCAGAGCCGCTTGTTGCAGTAGTATCTCAGCAGACCTGACTGGAAGCAGCAGCATATGCAGAAAGACAAAATAATTTGTAAATAATATTTACAGTATTTTGTTTTCACTTCTTCATGATTATATATATACATCATTATTATTATTATTTATTTAGCTGTAAGTGCTTAGAAACAGTGCTTGATTGTCACCCAAAAAGAAGCCCTTAGTTTATAACACAGGATATTGCAGGTCTGTCAGTATGAAGAAAGCAGCTATAGGGATTTGTCAGTTCAGCAAACTTTTTGGGTTTCACCGTTGCTCTGATAAATGTCTGTTAAAAAAGTAAAATTTATAAAAGAGGAGGTGCAAAGCTGTGAGAGTGGGAGAGGGGAGCCTATGCAATTCCTCCTATTAAAAATAAATAAATAAGTGAATAAATAACTAGCAGAAGACCCCTGAAATACTATTTCTGATCTTCTACTGAGCTGCTTGAACTGCTGACTATACTGTTCCCGTGATGTCCTTAAATGTTCTCAGTTTCTCTGAACTCTATATCAATCAATTCTTTTTTTTTTTTTTTAACAGAACCAAAAATTATAGGCTTGATGTTTAATTATCAGCTGATATTTCTATTACTTCTGTGTTTGACAGCTACAGATATGCTGGACTTTAGCAGGGTAACATGCAAACATCTCACTCGCTATCCTGATGAGGGAAAATAAGGCAGAATGGCTCATATCATGTTGTGTTTTTTATAACACAGAGAAGTATTGGCTGACCTCAGGCTGACCAAGTATGGTGTTATCAATGCTCTTAGATCTCTCTCAGAAAATCACAACATTGCTGAGTATAGGCATCCCCAATCCTAGTAAACAGAGACAAATCCTGCAACATGTGTTTTCAGTGGCTCAAAATCTTCTTAATCAGAGCAAATTAAAGCAGATAACCTTGTTACTGTTTTGAAGATAAATGATCATGTATAATGCTGCCCGCTAAAGAATGTCAGGAACACAGGAATTTCATGCCACTTGGTTTATTTCCTGTAAAAGAAGAATCCTTCTTTGTCTATGAGAAAAACAACTTATGCCACTGCAGTGAAGGTACCAGAGTCAATAAAGAGGACTTCTTCTGGTCTAAAATTACAACTGAATTTTGAGCATATTTGTCTTAATTAAAGTTATTTCCTTTTAAAATTTTATTTTTTTGCATATTTCACTTTGATTTCATTCTTCCTTTCTTGGCCTCCTAAATTCATTACTTTTATTTCAAAAACATTAATTTCAGAAGTCAATGGCAGTACCATACTTTTCTTCATTCCCAGAAAGCTTTTGTACTGTATGTGGGTTTGTGTGTGTGTACATTTTACAAAATCCATGCTTCAGAGTTTTGTTCTTGCAAAGCTGATGCTTACGTCTTTTAGCCTAACATTACTGTTAATACTGAAACTACTAATGTGAGTTCAAACTTTGGGAATATCATTGATCTATTTTCCTATATTTTATTAATATAGTCCCTTTAGTTACCCTGGTTCTCATTCGAACAGTTCCAGCTGGTGTCCAAGACAGCTCTTCACCTGTAAGAGGCTTTCTGCTGATAACATGAAACTGATCTCATCTCCATGAGAACCTGCTTGTTGTGTCCCTATATATTGCAATATATATATACATAT
>PPHD01003585.1:13372-24462 GCA_002909625.1 Bambusicola thoracicus | reverse complement strand
ACTTGGCACCTTAGCCTTACAAAACTAGTTTCATAGGTTGATAAGTTATGCCTGCAGTTGACCTTGTAGTTGTCTTCCCCTTGAGAGGGGGAATCATGAAGAGCAGTCTTTTTTTTCAGCTGGGAGTTGTGACTGAGTTGATGGTGAAGTTGTTTTCCACAGTAAGCGACTTTGTGGTACACAGCTGCTTATTGAGGCTCACCCGTAAGAGTAATAGGTAATAATAAATAATATGTTTCGCAGAGAAAATACTGTGTAGAAGAGAAAATATTGTGTAGTCTAGTGCATTTGGAAAAACGTATAAGTTATAAAGCAAAAGCATTCCTCAGTGAGATATTAATATTGTAAATTAGGTAGTAAATCCATGAAATTATAACATTTCAATGTATCTGTTGTATATTAGCAATACTTTTTTATACTAAAAAGTGAGACATGGACCTCATTTCTATAATTTGACCATCCTCCTCAACTTCATATTTGGAGCAGGAGAGTGAAAGAGCGTTACTTAATGATAAAAGTGATTATAGTTGATCTTCTTTTCCAAGGTTAGTTTGATGTATCCGGACTCACAGAAGACACCCAGTACCTTTCATGATGTGGATTTGCACACTTGAATTAGTTGAGAGATGTTTTTCCAGATGACTGTTTGTGGTCAAATAAGTTGCCGTTTGGTTTTTTGTTTGTCCCCAGAAGCTCATGTTCAAGAAAGCCAACTTACATCAAGTTGTAGTAAAAGTGACCCCAGTGAGGACAGTGAAAAAGAAGTTAGACATGTTTTTTTTCTCCTCATAAACAGAAGTTGTTTTATATGATAAGTAACTGTATTACTGGAAAGCAGGATTGGGTGTACTGCAAAGCTGCATAAGGATCATACTTGAGATCCACGTTCTTCCTTGCAAACCAGTTTGAGTCAAGACAGCCCTTTGCAATGTTTGCTTAGTCTTATGAAGTGGAAAGCTCATAAAAACCTTCAGATAAAATTACTGAGGATTCTGTCAGGACATCTAGTATCTTACAAGCAGACTACAAAGGCAGATTGAATGAAAACAAGTACTAAAACTTAGATGTCTGTTTTTATTCTCAGATGGTTGTCTACCATCTGGATTGCTAGAGAAAACAGTAGAGATCTTGATAATGTTATGAAAGGTTATACTCAGAACATTGGTTGTGCTTCAGTAACATGTTTGTTGTGTTTTCTCAAGTCATGTTAGCCCGAGATAAGGTCACCCAGGACGCAATGTCTTTCAGTTAAAATTTGTCCATGCTGCAGTAAATGTGCAGATCACTGTGGCAGATAACTGTTTCTAAAATAATTTCACTTTTTCTGACATCAATCCAGCAGTTTTTAAGTGAGTAGGTCATTTTTTGGCTGTTAAAAAGTTGTGAACATCTGTTACCATCTCAGTGCAGTGGCAGTAGACTTATAAAGATAGTTCAGAAGTGAAAATGGATAGTACTTAAATGTGCTCATACTGTGAAAAATAAAAAAGGCATGATGTCCAATGTCCAGTTGGGTTTTGAGTATCTTCAAGAATGGAGACCTCTCTAGACAACATGTTCCAGTGTTTTACCAATCTCACAGTGCATTTAAACCTAAGAAGAAATGTTTTCAGTATCTGTCTGTTGCCTCTTGTCTGCTAACATCTACACCCTTCTGTTAAAAACTTGTGGGTAAGACTCTGAGCATTCATTCTCCACTATAGACACTACAACCTCTCCTCATATGAGAGATACTCCTGTCCCTCTGTCCCTTCATCATCTTTATGAGCCATTCCTGCACTTGGTACAGTACATGTCCTCTTGTCCTGAAGGCCCCAGGACTGGAGCGAAGTCTTCCAGATGAGGTTTCACCAGGGCTGAGTAAAAGCAGATTTGTCAGTCTGATAACCATCTTTGTCAGCAGGATTTTTCTTCCAGGGTGAGAATCTTGTTCAAAACATGCTGTTTTCAAACAAAGTTGGAAGAACTTTTTGTTCTACAGTGTTTGCTTTTGATGGAAGTCACGGAGTAAACATGCAAGCATCCTGCAAACTTTGTTTGATGTCCTGTCAGTCAGGATGGTCCAACATCTGTATTGGACACGGTGTACGTGAATGCTGTCAGGGCATCAATAAAGCATTCTTGTAGAGCAGTTATTTGCTGCAGTCTTTACTAAGAGGCCCTCACTGTAGCGGTGAGATACACAACAGCAGATTTCTGCCTGGGTTTCTTGCTTCTTCCAGCCACCACCTAGGAATGGCCTGCTGTTATTTTGTTTTTTTTTTTTCCTTGCTCCTCCAGTTCTAGTTCTCCCTTTTCGCCACTAAACAAGGGATAGTTTAATAGCGTAGTTCTTCACACCCGCAAGCCAGTACTAATTCAGAACATGAGTTGCCCTTCCTGTGTACTAGGAAACATCCCTAAGCTGAAAGTGGAAGAAGCCAGACTCCAGCACGTAAGGTACAACTCCATGACAACGTGCATTAGCAGGCTGCATGATGAACCAGCTCTGGGTGGCTTTCTGCTAAGCCTCTGAGCGTTTCAAATCTGCAAGTCATCAGCTCCTACCAATTGTATTGCTTTATGATGACCGCAGTGTAGCTTTATTATGAGATCATGCTCTGTAACACTGCTACACAGAGTGAGTTTTGTTACCAATCGTGCTGTAAAGGTGCCAGGCTCACTCGTTTTTAGAACTGCTCAGGAGCTGCCTGTTCTCTTACAACATGGCCACACTTTACTGCTGCTTCCAAAGACGCGCTGAAAGAAGACAAAAACTTCCTCCTACAGTAGACTTGGGCAGAGCAGATCCTACCTCAGCTTTGTGCACAGACCAATCTGAAATCCTTCACACTTCACCGTTTCAGAGGCATCTGCGTGACAACCCATGCTCCGTGCTCTGAGCAGGGCCTTCACAAGGCTGCCATGACACGCAGCACAGCCAAGTGCTGAAGTTCTTCAGTTGCTTCAGCTTTCTTCTCATTTTTCTGCTGCTCCTCTGCTTTCTCTTGTCACCTGGACCAACTATTTCAGTCTTCCTTCAGAAGGATACTGTCTGAAGTGGCAGTGCTTTGGGAGTTGTTTTGAAGGTGATGGGTTTGGTGTTGTTTTTCACATTGTTGAACTGGTCAGTAACAAAGGCAGTCATGAATGGTGGGAATGAAGAAGTGATGAGATAAGCACTGTGGTCTCATAACCAAAACCCAGATAATTTTTTTGTTGCTTACAATGCTCTTCTGTATTTCTTCCATAAATGTACCCCTGTTCTAAATGCGCATTGACGGAACGAAGAAGTTTGGGCTCCTTACTTGTGATGAAAAAGCAATTAACTGGGTTAAAAGCTGGTTTTGAGTAGTTCCATTGTATGATTGCTGTGCAGGTAGCTTTATGATTTGAGGAGTGTGTTACTGAAATACAGTAATTGTTTTCATTCAGGTAAACAAACATTAAAGATATTTGATGGGAGCGATGGAGTGAAACGCAATCAATTTCGACTGATTTCAGTTCCAAGGATTGCAAAAAATGAAGAAGTTGTGGTAAGATACCCAGTGAATGTCAATACTGCAGTGTCTTGAAGGAGCAAATAATTTATATATTGCATTATTCAAATGTAACTCAACAACAAAATCTGTAAGAGGTCTAGAATATTTTAATGTGATTTGATTTCTTTGTGTAGTGCTCTTATTGTAAAACATCTGTAGATGCTGTTGTCTATATGTCTGTTGCATAATGGGTCCTACAGCATATGCAGCAGAGTAGCACTTGTTAAGCAGTCTTTCTCCTTCCTGTTACAACACTGAAGTCTGATTTTACTAATGTGAGCTGGATATATTCAGGATATATATACTGTACTAGGTAATCAGCTCCTTAGATCTCATTCCTATTCTGTAGTTTGGAAATCTTCACTAACATTTTGAAGTTGATACTGCATAGCCACCACTACTGCGCTTTCAAGGCTGACATCCATTGCTTGATTGTGAAAGTAGTGAATTACTGATATATAATGGCCACTGTCCAGCTGTTTCAGTGTTCTTTGTTGGGTGGAAAGATGACTCTACGCAGACCACATGCTCTGTACAGATCTTGATTTATAACTAAGGAGAGATCCCATGCTGTGCAGAGCATAGCCCGGAGAGTGCATGGGGAGTTGCACCTTTGAATGGTAAGGACTCCCAAGTCATAAAGCAATTGTCACAGGAGTCTGTAGAATACATTACCTCTGAATTACCGAAGGTTAAAGCTCATTCAAATTGTTATCTCGATAGTGTGCTTAAAATCAATGAGAGTTTTCAAGATCACTTTTAATGTTCTACATATCAGTAGTCTCCATTGAAAACTGCACAGCAGACTGAAAGCACTTTCATTTAGGATTGTTACTTGTAAGCACGTTTTGTCAGGCTGCTGCATATAATTCTAGGTCAGATTACTGCCAGTTTTCCTGAATGACTTACTGGGGGCTGTATGTGCAGAGTGTATGTGCAAAATCAAGTGTAACGTACCATCTTGTGGAGTAAATTTTAACTGCACTGCACGTCAGCTTTATTGATGCTAAATTTTGCTTTTAAACACGGAGTTTAAGTGACTGTCACCCACGAAAAGTAGTTTGCTCAGATCAGGGCTTTCTAGTGATTCCTTCCCTTTGGTAACTCTGGTTTTCTTTTGATTTCTTCCACGAAAATTTGTTTTCAGAACTTTGTTGTTGTTTTCCCTTATTGTTCTGTGCTTAAAACGTGTTGTAAAGGTTTATTCTGTAAGTAGGGTATTCGTGAGTGTCAGTGGCTGTATGAGTATTACTGTGCCATTTCATGGAAATGATCATTTATCTTTCTGTGTTGTAGGAAGCTGCTTTGAGAGCATACTATATAAATGATGACCAGCAGGAGTATGAGCTGCAGACCTTTACGCAGCAGGCGCTGCTGTCTGATGACGTTATCAACAGGAACGATGCTGCAGAGGACAGCAACTTGGGCTCAGTATTCCGTGAATCTGTTCCTGAAGCTTGGATTATTAGAGCCAAACCAAAGGATGAGGAGGTGATCAGAATTTATCCTGCCTGGCTGCAGTGAGTGTTTATCTCTTTTACTGTGAAGTTGTCTTGCTTAGCTACATTTGTCCTCTGCAGTTGTACAGCAGGTTTCAGTCACTGAGCTCTCATTAGTGTAGTTTTTTTACTTTTGTACTGAAGGATTCTTTTGCTTACTTTTCTGAAAAAGTAGTATATGCATTATTCATTTCAGTGCATGAAAACCTGCTCATGGGTTCTTTGAGATGCACAGAACACGTTATGTTCAGTTCTGTTACTGTGCATTTCATGAAGAAGATGGAACTTTACCTTAACTGCATCTGCAAACAAAGGAGGACAGATACACATTGTTTGACGGCTTGATGTTCTTTTAGAAGAAGTGTTAATTACAAAGAATTTAGTACAACTTCTGATGTGAGAATAGGAGGAAAAGTTAAAGGCAAAATGTCTGTTCCATTTACCACTGACACTACATTTTAAGCATTTTTAGCAGTGGAGACTAGCTGATGACCTATTCATTTCTTAAAAGCAGTGAAATAAAATATAAACGTTTGCTCATTTTAATACTGCAACTACATTACCAAACTTCACCCGAGACCTTCTGTTATTTCTGTGTGTAGCGACAGATTCATTTGCAGTGGTACAATTTTAATGACGAGTTAAAGTGTTTGCTTGAATGATGTGGCTGATACTGAATGTGACTAAGAGAACATCTTCATTTAAAAATAATCTCTTCCTAACTCTTACTAAATTTGCCATTTAGTTAAAAAAGGGTGTGTGATTAAATCAAATTATTGTCCTGAGAAACGTAAGTATTGCTTTTTTCTTCCCAGGGAAGGAACGGCATACATTTCTCTTCGAGTAAATAGGGATAGCACTACACAGACTGTGATCAAAGAGGTGCTTCCATTACTTGGAAGGCAGGTAAATACAAGATAATAAACATGTCTCTATGTCACCTGGGTGACCTTCAGGTGAGGTGTGCATGTTTTCCTCAGAAAAGGATTTTTATTGCTCCATTTGCTGTTAATGTTGATATTGTTAATGCTTTCTAGGCAGTCCTTTGTGGATCTGTCAGTCTTTCAGCAGTGGACCTTGTTGCTCTTTACTGAAAGTTAATGTCAGTCTTCCCCAGTCAAGCAAATTTACTTGTAGCACAAGTTTTGTTGTATGCAGTATACTTTTTCTGACTGCATATGTCTTTAAATACTTAAAATACAGTTCTATATAAATACATTGCTTATCTTATCTTGCTGGGAAATTTTGGCAAGCATTGCTAAGACAGTCGTGTTTGCCTCTGTCTCTGCAAAGAATAAACTCAAGGCTGAATGGCACCCACATGGTTTACCATCTGCATTGCTTCCAGCCTGGATGGAAAATGGTTACATGCATCTTGTATCTCTTGAAGACGCACATGTTTTTCATAGAATATGATCTCTTTTCAGTCCACCTGCTTTACAGTTGGTGCCAAGGTAGTACAACTTTTATGAAGCGTGTTGGTAGAATTTGTAAGTGTGCCAAGGCACTGTCAGTCTGAATCAAACACACAGCTGTGGAGATATGAATCTGTAGTGTGTGCATTTTGTTCAGCAGTTTGTGAGCTCACCAACAATCAACACGTTTCCCCTGCTACAGGGAACAGCCATGCTCACGGAGGGCAACCATCATCTTCTGCAGTTACTTACAGGGCACTTTGAGGCATGCACGTGTCTGGCTGTTGGGAGCTGGTGATGTAGTTGTAGACCTCTGTCTTTGTGTACACGCTGTGAAGTACATGGCAGCTCATTCTGCATCACAGGGTGATTCTAGGATTTGTTTGTAATAGTTTTCTTCAGGTGTTGCAGACCCTCTAACAGAACTTGGAAATTCTTGTCTGAAATCTCTTCTTGCCTGGACAGAAGCATAAGTTGAATGAGGTAGCTAGGCTTGGAAGATGTCTCCAGATTTCTGTATTTGGGAAGCTAGTTTGCAGTTCTGAGAGACTTAGTTCCCTGGAGCACTTGCAGTTTTCTCTGATACTGTTGGTTTCTAAGGGGTTTTCTCTGTTGTCTATATGAAAATACATAGACACAGGAAAACACTTTTTAATATCCAGAATTTGCATGCACTGAAGATCCTCTCCAAAGAGCTGTCATCAAATTTCAGTCAAAGCAAAGGTAGTAGATGAGGCTTTTAAGATCTTGGTCCATGGCGTGCAAACTGGGTTCATTAATCCTCTGAGTCTCAAGTACTAAAATGAAGATTTGCTCAGTCCTCAGTGTCATATGTTTCCAGGGTCACAGTAATCCTCGCAAGTGATTGAACTCCTGGCCTTCATTCTCCAACTGCAAGGCAATCAGGTATTCCAGTTTAGAGGTGGGACATGTCACGTCAGCAGAGTTTCTTTCCATCAGTGTTGATGGAGTGCCCGAGGGGATGAAGTCTGATGAACCTGCTTTTGCCGAGCCTGCTGAATGACTGATCTTCTCAAAGAGTAGCTTGCTAGCTCTGGAAAGACTGTGGATGTAACCTAGCAGCTCTGCTGGTCACTGAACAAGTAACGTTAGCAGTGCCTTGTGGGTGTTCTCTCTCAATAGGGCTGTTAGGATGCCCATGTAGTTAAGAACACGGCAGCTTGACAGTATGTGTGAGAGAGAGCAGAATCAGAAGGAGTATGTTAGGGATTGATTTTAACTGAGATTGATTTTTAAATGTTCAATTTTCCATGCTTTGTGTGCACAGTGGATAACATAATGTGTGAGTATCAAGCAGAACTGTATCATGTTTAGAAACTGTTGTTGTATGCTCCCATCTTTTGGCAGGCGGAGTGCCTCCAGAACTTCAGGCTGGTAGAAGTGCTTATGGGCGGTAAGCAAGGTAAGTGAAGGAGCACTGACCAATGTACATCTGTAAGTGATTTTGAAGCGCTTGTTTTCATTTTACACAGCCACAGTTAGTTAATTTTTTTAAATACATGCCTTCATAAATGAAACTTCACCATCATGTTGGAGTGCTTATTTGGAAGTGGTGTTGATTATTTTCAGTCATGCGTCTCCTGTGGGCATGCAGTTCCCTCCTGTTTCTTCATCATCACGCAGAGATTAATTAGTGGTTTCTGATTGATGTTAGTACTTTGAACTTTGTTTTGGGCAGCTACCTTTTACTGACATAGATGTCCTAATTGCAGTTATTTAGGAAAGATTATGTGTAACATTTATTTGGCTCCCTTCCTTCTCTTTTACCTTGGCATTTGCCAAGAGCAAATTCAAGTCCTGAGGTAGTTCAAGGAATGCTTTTTTTCAGATTGTTCTGGTCAGTCCAAGGCATATCTATGTTATGAAATACTGAAATGTGCAGTCTGAGCATTGCTTAACAAGTCTGTGATCCTGCAGACATTATGCAGGTTTCCATCTATTTGTGCTACGTTCCTTCATTTGTAAGGCATCGTTGAGAGAGAAATAAAGCCAGTGAAGTGTATAAAGAAGTAAATAAATAATAAATAGATAATAAAACGATGACGTGCCAATGAAGATTCCAGCAATGTGCCCTCACAGCCCAGAAAGCCAACCATTTCCTGGGCTGCATCAAAAGAAGCTTGGCCAGCAGGTGGAGGGATGTGATCCTGCCCCTCTACTCTGCACTGGTGAGACCTCACCTGCAGTACTGCATGGGGAGTCCTCAGTACAGGAGAGACGTGGAGCTGTTGGAGCATGTCCAGAGAAGGACCGCAAAAATGACCCATGAAATGGAACAGCTCTGCTATGAGGGCAGACTGAGAGAGCTGGGGCTGTGCAGCATGGAGAAAAGAAGACTATGAGGTGACCTGAGAGTGCCCTGTCAGTATCTAAATGAGATTTAGCTTGTATATAAGGAAGAAGTTTTTTCCAGTAAGGGTGGTAAAGCACTGGCACAGGTTGCCTAGAGATGTAGTGAATGCCCATAGCTGGAGACATTTGAAGTCAGGCTGGATGGGGCTCTGAGCACCTGATTGAGCAGTGGGTGTTCACTGCAGGGGAGTTGGACTGGGGAACCTTTAGAAGTCTTCTTCAACTCTAAGGATTCTGTGACTGTAAGTGGTCTAAAGATGTTCTGTCTATTCCCAAGTAAATATCACTGTAATTCGAATACTGAACTGCAGTTTCACCATGTTTTTAGCATTTTCAGTTAGTTGTTCTATAAAGTTATTGTAGCCTTGTGAATCTTGGTTGGTTTCCAGTGCTCTGTTTTAAATCATCATATCATATCGTCAGCTTAGCATAGAATCACCTATGATTCTATGGTACAGCTTTGCTTTAGTTGGAAGTTGTTGAAATTGTTCTAACGCTCCAATAGAGTATGGAAGTTGGTTGTTTTCAGGGAACTATTAGTTGTCAGGGAATGCAGTTTTAAAGCCTTCCACTGTGTAACAGTTGGCTTCTTACCAGAGGATCACTCGTCCTTTGAATGTCTTCGCTCTGCTGGGAGGCATTTAAGAGCTGTGAACGAATTCAGACTGTGCAGAGTACCTTCATGGTTTGTCTCTGGACAGGGAGCAGTTCAGGTCTGCATTATCCTTTGTGTTAATGGTAGATGTACGCCCTGTTCTGAATTCTCCCTAAAATTTTGGTGGTGTTTTTGTGTGTTTAAATTGAGCCTGATATGAACATACACTGCTTTCAGACATTAATGTTCTTTCTGTCTCTAGTTCAGCGTATGGTGTTGGACAGTCAGAAGCTGATTCTAAACAGACTCGAAGACATAAAAAAGGTACATCTGAAAGAGAAGTAAGATCTCTCTTTTATAGCAAGTGGGGTGTCCCCTTTCTTGAAGAAGAAAAATAGGTGCTTAGTTACTGTCCCCAGATGACTCATCTGTAGAGAACCAAACACCTGCACTAAAGTTTGTTGCTGCTTATGATCCATCCACAGAGGATGTGTAGTCACTAAGCACAGAACTATCTGGGATTTTGTTGCCTGATAACTTCTGACAAACTTTCATGTCATTTGTATATATATTTCTTAATTTTTGCAGATTTCAATACGTCAGATGAATCAAACGAGGTTTTACATAGTGGAAAACAGTAAATCCACTGTACAAGTAAATGTGTTTGTTGGTGGGCTTCCACCTCAGCTTTCTCCTGAAGAGTACATGAATATTCTCAAGGATGAACTAGCTATCAAAAGTGAGTACACAGGCGTGATCTGAGATCTGCTCACCTTTATATACGAAGTGTTTTTATAAAATGCAGTAGTACCTGTTGCTCCTTACTATCTTTCTTTGTGTCTTGTGATCTGTTACAAAGAATCTGTCTTCCAGCTACCCCAGATGGGAGCTTTTTTACTTAGATTACGGTGTTGATGGCTGCACAAAAGATTGGACAGCTCATTATTCAAAGGATGACTGCTACATTTCTTGAGTTATATGTGACTGCACCAGTTTTTTAGTGAAAATAATACCACTTCTTACAAGTTAACCAGATATACCTTACCCTTTGCAAATTACGGCAGTGCAGTTCAATTCTTTATGTATAAATGTTCCTTGCCTGTATTAACTACTGTTGTTTTTTCGCATGAGCTGTCCTCCATATTGTCCATGCCCTTTGTCCCTGGCCACAGAGAAATGTGAGCTCTATGTGTGCACATACGGACAAGCACTCAGGGAAAAGAATTTGTTTTCTGTTCTCAAAGCAGCGGAGTTGATTTTAGTCTTTCAACCACACGTTCTGTAAACAGTGTCAGGAATGTATCATGCTTCTTCTGTCAGGAGAAGCAGCGTTTTTACCCATCTTTCTATGTAACTTCAAGAGGAATTAAACTAAATGCCTGGGATAACACATAGCCGTCTTTTATGAAAATCAGTTTAGCTTTCCTAAGTTGTAAAGTAAACTTAGCAGAGGGAAAGTGTTAGCTGGAGATTCTCTACGTATTTGTGTAACTTTTAATATTTATTTATATTATATTTATGTAACTTTTAAAAATATTTTAAATATTTACTCTAAATGTACCCGAGGTTTTATATGTTTGTATTTTTGCCCTTTGCAGCAAATGTAGTATCTCTGAGTCATGTTTATCAAGCACAAGGTAAGCATTAAGATTTTAAGTATTGCAAACAAAGTGTTTTCAAAACTGCA
>PPHD01003585.1:0-13352 GCA_002909625.1 Bambusicola thoracicus | reverse complement strand
TGCAATCCTACAGTAGAGGTTTTAAGCTCAGAGTACTTTACTCATACTTCATAAGCAGAAAGCCCTGCAGATAAAATGTAACATGTTGTATTTATGAAAAGCAGGGGATAAGTGTTACCTTATTAATAAAAGGTTGGCTTCGTACCGCCTGTACCAGAAAGTGGTAATAATCTGTCATAAAAATGAGGTTGGAAGTTGCACTTGAGCTGAGCAGAGCAGCGCTCCTCAAGCACTTTTGAGCGCTTTCTGTTCATTTTGGCTTTGAAACACTGAAATTGGTGCTGCCCTTTAACTTGGTGGGTCAGTTTGACACGGATGACAGTTCAGCATAATACTGAACTGGGGTTCAGTGGCAGGAAATATGAAGAGAAATCAGCGTGCTGATCTCTGCATTCTTCCTTTGAGAAGGCTTTTCTGAGCTGCTGTTTTGCCTTTGCTTTACGAGTGTTATCTGAGAATTGGCAGGGCTGCTGAGAGCTGCTGAAGCGCTGCCTCTGTGCAGCATTATGCAGCAGCTGGGTATGGGTCAGCATCTGGTACAGCTCTCAAAGAAAAGCGTGCAGTTTCCTTTCTGAACTTTCAGGTGTCGGTGTCCATGTGCTTTGGGAGGCTTACCTTCCAAATAACTGCTGATTGGATCTTTCTGTAGTGTGGTTTTGAAGGCTGACGTGCACTTCCTTTGTGTGTTTGCTATCTCCGCGTAGTTAGTCAGTACTGACTTCTCATTGGGAAGAGCATAAAGCTTTCAATTGTGTCTTCTCTTCATATCTGTGAATGGAGAGTAGTTGTATTTGAGATAGAACCCATCTCACTGCTCCGTTTAACCAAGTCTACCTACCTGCACATTTTTTTTCTAATGTTACTGCCAGTATGTATTTTATTGCTGTAAAAATGGTGAGGTTTTTTCACTTGCTGAATATTTTTGTTTCTGATGCTTTCTAACTCTCATTTTTGGCTGTCATAGCAGCCAGTTTTGTTGCCAACTTACATTTCATATGCTGTCCATTATGTCTTTGATCTTGTCCTGCCATGTCTTTAAAGTCTGTCCTCCTCACTGAGTATCTTACTTTAAACTAACTTGCCAGTATTTTATTTTCATTTGTGTTTCTTTGTCCTGCCTTCCAGTGGAAGACCTAACTTTAAAGCCCTTAAAATGATTCTCAGATAAGATCTTTGCTTCTGATAATTCCTGTTGACATCTTGTCTGTGAATTTTTAATAATGGATAGAAAATGAGATCTGATGGTTTCGTCACTTCTACAGCTTGAGAACAGGCTGTTAAGCAATGAAGTGTATGGAAACAGGTGATGCTTCAGAATCCTAGATGAAGTCTTCAAATGTGTGTCAGTTCTGTGTTGAAAATCTTTGTGTCCTTCAGCTCCTGCTTGTTAGAAATCTGGCATGTGTTCAGAGATAGGAAGAAAGCTTCGAAACAGAAAAGTCCAGCTGAATGATAACTAACAAACAGAAGCGCTATAGATTAACTTGTGCTGAAAAATATCCTAAGCAAACATTTGCTGTGATTCAACATTGTTGATTTTGTAATAATAGGAGATACAAAAAGTAGTCCAAATATGTCTTTGCAGGTGCTGTTGTACTTGAAATCTCATGTTTTTCTGAAGCTGAAAGGATATACATGCTAGTTAAGGATACAACTATCAATGACAAGCCTCTGAACGCTGTGGTGATTCCAGAAGTTATGGTAAGGGATGTGGCTGAACTTACAGCTTGTGTCTCAAACTGAAAATGCTTCCTTCACACTTTTTATTTCTGGAAGTGAGTAAAAGTGTGTGTTTTTCAAGGGAGGTCCTGCGGTGACTCTGAGTTAAGCAGTGGGATGAGGAATACTGCTAGAGAGTTTGTACCTCACACATCTGATCTATTCCTGTTACTTGAATCACTTGTCCTGCTACTGAATTGTGAAGAACTCTGAGCATAAGTACGCAACTGTAAAGGGAAGAAAAACACAATTCTCATTTTTCTCGTATTTATTTCAAAGATCAAAACAGTGGGCATAGTTTTAGTTTAATTCCGTAGCAGTTAAAAAAAAACACCTCTGTTTCAAAAAGAAAATTTGCACCTCGTGCAGAGATTAGACTTTGTGCAAGAGTCCTTCCATAGATTCACACTTCGTTTTGATCTGTTTTTGTGCTTATAACCCTCTTTTCTGTGAGACACGTGGTTTCCTAGTAGGCTTTGTATTAATGGAGCACATTCAGGATAGAGAGAGGGAAATGGTTCATGGAGCAAAGTCGGTTTGAACCCAGGTAATGTAGATTCTGTCCAGAAGTCAGTGTAGCCCTAATTACTTCCTGCTGATCATCTTGCAGTTACTGTCTTTCTGGAGTTGTACTGTGGCAGAGGAACTGAAAGTCTTAGTTTGACTTCTTTAAAACTTCACAGAAGGATGAAAACTTCACAGCAGTGGGAACTGTGAGGATAGCTTCAAGTGGGAGGATCTCAAGTGCAATAGCAATAGCAAGGCTGGTAGCTGCGTACTTACATGCCTGCTATATTAAGACTCCTTAATAGTGCTTGTCAGAGTTTTCTGGTGGCTAATATTTTTAAGTAAATGCTAGTGGCAGTGCTTACATTTAGCTGGCAATATTACAAACTACCACTCTTCCAAAAGAAGAGAAACCCATGTGCTTGTATGTGCCATGGGTGTTATGTTTTGTGAGATAGTTAGAAACAAATCTTACTTCTAAGTAGGTTTCAACTCTTCTTGTTACCAGAAGCAGAACAAAAAGAATGAAGCACAAAGATGAGCCTAGATGTGTTGTGTAGTGTGTGAAGTTGAATTTATCTACTCTGTTGATTATGTGTCTGGATTTCTGACATTAGATATGTACAAGTGAAAATATGGATAATGTTATCGTTCATCTGATGCAAGTTATTTCTTAGAAAATCTGTTTCAGGAGAATACCTGGATGAATTTTTAATATAAAAGAAGGAGAGGAGGACTGTACGTGTACACTTATATTTTCTTTCCAGTTGAGCATGTACCGTTTATACATAGTTCACTCCAAAAGTAATGCCTCCTATTTATTTTCATGGATACTACAACTAGATACAAAGAGCACATCAACACTGATTCTCAGACACAAAATGCTGGTTTTTATCGTAATCACCATCATTAGCTGTTCATTTTTTGCCAGTGATGAACCAGACCCTGAATGCTGTGCTCATAAAAATCTGCACCAATGGAGCTGACCTACCATCACCAATTTCATAGCTGCTACGACAGTGTTCTTGCTAGGAAGATGTTGCCCTTGCAGTCCGTATTTCATCAGCCCTAACAAATGGAAGTCAGAAGTTGCCAAATCCAGACTATGCAGTGGGTGCAGCAGGACAGCAAACTGGTGACGCCAGTTGTTACCACAGATAAAGAAGTGATCTAGGAAAACGTCACCTTCAATTTGTATTCATTCAATAGATTGTGACAAACTTGCATATGATGTTCCTTCTGTTCCTCTGTGAGCACTGTGGGACTCACCTGCCAAAAACTCTGTGGTATTACTGAAGCTGCCACACTGATACTCAGCTTTTTACACAGTTCCCTAGTCATAATCTACCAATTTGTGTAGATGAGCTGATTGAGCTGCTTTTCATTTCGTGGGATGATAGTTGTGCATGGCTGTCCGGAGCATGGCTTGTCTTCCACATCACTGTTCCCTTCTGCTACCATCTATTTCACAGCAACAGAATTTAGCGGAAATGTTCAACCTCTACTGCCATACAACCAACATCTGCCTCTGTCATGGGCCAAAATAATAAAATGGGAGGCATTACTTTTGGAGTAACTTTTTGTCATCTCACTAAAACGAGCCACGAGTAAACATGATTAACATTTCAAGTGCCCTCCATTTGTACTTAGGCCACACAGCTGTTGCTGCTTGCTAATTAGCTGGGGTAAAATAAAGAGCGGCTGTTAATCCTGCTTTGGTAGCAGTTGGACTGGATGAGCTGCTGAGGTCCTTTCCAGCTTACTGCTCTGTATCATTGTCAATCTTTGTTTGTATTGTATGTACACAACCATTTAATGCAGCAACAGGAAATACTTTCATGAGAATGAAGTAGAATAGTGACCTGTGCTCTGTCATTCATCTTGTGAATGAAGAACGAAGGAAGTGGAGATGAAGTTCTAGTGTGTAGTCTTAGAAGGAGAACTGGTGATAAATGAAGGGCCACGGTGTTTTGGTTACTGAATGATTTTTTCCAAATTACGGCTTCAGATAAACAAAACAAAAGAAGCCTTAAAAGCCTGTAAAAAACACAAAAGTAGAGGAGCATGTGGGCATCTGCTCTGTGCTTGGCTGGTCTATCACTTCGCCAGTGCAAGCTTTACTCACAGTGGTTTTGCTGCACCCACTGAAGAGCCAGCCCAGCTCTTACATGGCATGGTCACATCTGCCAGCAGCTGTTTATCACCCTGTTGGCCAAGGCCCTGCAAGGGGTTACTTCCCACCCTTCTGCTGGTTTCCTCCAAGATAAGGAGCAGCTGCTAAAGGTGCCCTGATCACACTGACACCTTGTTTACAGTTGTGGGTTCAAGGCCTCCTTTCTGGCCAGGTGTGGAGGGGTCTGGTGCTAGGGGATGAAAGCAGGAGTCCTTGCACGTGGGAGGTGCTGCCGGCTGTCTTCTTGCAAAAGTTCAGTTTTTGTGTTGCTGAGAGATTTCCATAGCTCCTGGAAGCAGCTCACCAGCCTGGAAGATAGGCCTTAAGTGTTGCGCTGGCAGGCCTGGGGTACAGAATGCCTTGTTCCCTGTTGTTGTTGGATGTGATTGCACAGTATGCGCAATAGAGAGGGGGTGAGCATGAGTAATAGATATCTCGCTGCAGCCTGAAGCTGCGCTGTGTGGATGCTGACAGATTAAGCAGTGTGCAGTAACTTGCAGAGTGCCTCAATCACATGCTGTCTGTTAGCAGCCTCTGAGAAACATGCAGTGAATTCCCTCCTGAGTGCTGGCCTGCACACAGCCCCTCTGCAGCACTGCTCCTCCAGCACAGTGTGGAAGGGACTCCTCAGCAGTGAGTCAGCATCCCCACCTCAGAGCATCCCACACAGATCTGCGGGGAGCAGAGCACAGCTCTCCTTGGGGCCCGTGCCTTTTGAGCAGTGCTGCAGCGTCTCTGCTCTTCCATGCAAGCCTGGAAGCTTGTTCTGGGACTCTTAACCTAAGTAGAAGCTATTTTCTTACAAGTTGGTCCTTTAGAGGGATTTAGCAGCACCTCTTACCCTTTCGACTGCAAGCAGTGGTGAGAAGTGAGTTAAAAGTATGGGTAACACTTGAGAGGGCTTCTGCCATTGCTAGGGTACTTCATTTAGTCTGCATAGCCACTTTCAGCCCTGAATGGTTATAACTGGGGATTTATGCTGGAAGATACTTGAAGGAGGATGTGTTTGTGTGGTGGGAATCTTCAGTTTACGCTGTGTGCAGATATCCTGTTTGTTCCAGGCATTCTTTGCAGCTGCTTGTGACTTTAAGCAGCAGCTGGGGTAGATGTTGCCCTTCTTTAATTTTTTCTCGTACAGTATTGACACTTGGGAAATACGGAATTTAGGTGACACTTCTGTGGAAACTGTAAATACATATTTACAATGTTATATGTGCTTGAGTAAGATCTCACACCGCTTTCCAAATCACAGCTGTGCTTTTGAATGTGTTGGGATTTACCACCTTCTTCCTCCCACCCGTCGATTTGTTAAACGCCACAAGTGCCTGGGTCCTGGGCCACGGCAGAGGTTCCAGATAGTCTGTATTGTTCAGAAAGCTAAAAAGACTGGAGGTGAGATTTTTCAAATTTAGGGAGTAAAAAAGGTTTGAAGAGGTGAAAAACAGCTTTTCCCCTCAGCAGCTCTCTGTCTTTCCCTGGTGGCAGAATTCTAAGAGGAGCCTTCATAGTGGAACGTGGCTGATAGAGTCACGAAAAGGGCTTGACTGAAAAGCCAGCCTTTGTTTACTGTTTGTATAATGCCTAGGGTGGCTTGAGGGGAGGAAATCCACGCCCCTCTTTGGATATGAGGATCCTTGAGCTGCTGACCCTGCAATGCAAGAAGTGCTTCCTTTTTGCAGCAGTGGCACACTGTTTTTAGTTTAGATTTCCTTTACTGTCTACAAGTGTCCTTTCCATATACTTAACAGACATAAATGTATCACAGTTTTTGTTCACTGTGCTTTGATAGGTGAGTTCTTTCCCTTTTCCAGGGGAGCCTGACCATGCAGGTGAGGCGCATTTGGACTCATCATTCTTCACAGTATAGGTGAGGGTGGTTACTCAGGGAAGCCAGCTGGGTTGTTTCTCCTTGTGTCATCAGCCTTGCCACCTTTGTCTCACCACTCTTGTTCCACCAGCAGCTCAAAAATGTTCTGGACTCTCTGCCCCTCCCCCGCCCCCCCCCCGCAGAATAGTCATGTCTGCGGCTGAGAATGTCTCTGGCTGAAGGTAAAGCAAGAGGAAGGAAGGGGGGCTTCTGAACCTTTTCTGATAACCTTTTCTTCCACTTGCTTGGAGATGGCATCTGGAATAAGTTGTTCCATCACCTTCTCAAGGTGAGACTTACTGGCACATTATTTCCCAGTTGTCCTTCTTGCCCTTTTTGAAGACTGGAGTAACACCGACTTTCCTCCTCAGTCTTACTGATTTAAAATAAGTATTTTTAAAAGAAGCTTTCAGCCTCTTACTAACCCTTCATCTTTACATTACTTTTCCTTGTCAATTAACGTGTATTTTAAGACAACCTCAAAATTTAAGACAAAAGTTTCAGTTGCTTTTGAAAGGACTTCTGTCTTTGCAAGGAACACATTCAGTTCCTACGTGATTCTGGAAATGACCTTATCCTTCACTCTGTTCTTTGTCATGTACTTTCTACTGAAAATATGGAAGAAAGGCTATTGTGGTGATACCTTTGTTTTTAACATAAGGCCACACTAATAGTTTGAGTGTAGTTGGAGTGGGTTAAGGAAACATTTTTGCAGAAAGACAAAATCAGGAGCTAGCCTTGTTAACTGTCTGGATGTTGAGTCTTTTTTGTGTGTTGAATCTGGATTTTTTTTTTTACTAAGCACCAAGGAATTACTAGGAAGTACTTCTGACATGTAGTAGTAATCTTCCTGCCTGGTCATGGTTTTGGCTCATCCTTTCTTTTCTTCATTCAGGCTTCCAAGATACCACAGAACTGTTGGCCACTTCTTGTATTTGTGAACCCAAAAAGCGGTGGTCTGAAAGGTCGGGATCTGCTGTACTGTTTTAGAAAGCTGCTGAATCCACATCAGGTCTTTGAGCTTACCAATGGTGGTCCTTTGCCTGGGTAAGTCATAATATTTTTTCTAGTTATTGATGTGACTTTGTTAAGTATTTTGTGGTGGCTTTTCTTAAGATCAGATTCTACTCTTATAAGGCTATTAATTGTGTTTGTTCTTTGCCTGGATGGCAGAGTAGTGGATCAGACTGGTCCTTACTGGTGTTTAAACAGACTTTCCTCTTCTCTATAGAGAACAGATTAGTTCCTGATGTATATATCTTTATCAAGTCGAACAGATCCCAGTCCTGGGAAGGTCATATGTCCTTCAAAATAGTGCAAATATACTTATCACTGAAAACAAGAGTATTTTATAAATAAATGAATACCAAAAGAAAAATGTCACCTTGCCTTACAAAAATGCTCATTTTTGCTTTTATTTCCTATAACGTCCTGTGGAAACGAACAGGGAAGTATAATCAAATTTTCTATTTTGACTCTTGAAAGTTGGCCACAATTGCAGAATTAACGGGGCCTGCCCAATCACAGCTGCAACGTTTCTCAATCTGAGGAACAGAACATAATGTGATTGCAGGGACGCAGTAACTGATTACTAGATCTAATCAGCACCATTTTGGTAACACTTCATAAAACTGAAAGCAATGGTTGCAGACTACTTGGAATAGCCTCATTGTGCAGTGCAGTTTTAACAAAGAACTCTTGTGACACAACCTTCGAAACAAACGCTTTCAAGAGAGAAACGTAGCTCATGCTGGAAGCAAGTAAAACAAGCTGCGCAAACTTTTTGGTCTGAGTTTTGTAATTGTGTTGTCTTTCTAATGTAGTTGTTAGTTGTTAGTTCATTTTGCTTTACCCATGAAGTATTTCTGTAGATGTACAGCAAAACGCTTCTACTTGCTTATTGCTTGTCATGAGATGTGAGTAGAAATTATTTTGCAGGATGTCCTGTTGTGTAGGATGAAAGGTAAAAAAGAGTGAGAACAAAAAAACAGTACTGCAAGCAAAAAGTCCTATCAAAATTCCACACTTGGCAGTGTAGGCATGACTAAGTAAAAAAAAATTTCAAAACCTCTACAAAGATGTAAAGCGTTATGGATGTTCAGATGGAAACCATGAACAATTTGATCTATTTGGTGAGTGATTAACAATTGGTCTCCAGCTGCAAAAAATCATAGGAGAGTGTGATTTTCACTCTTTTTTAAGAATTCATCGATAATGTGTTATGTTAAATAACGTAGGTAGAGACTGCTCTTTTTTGTTCTGCATTGTAATGCCTCTTTTCCCCTTTGCTTTGTTTCTAAATGGAGGTTTCATATGTTCTCCAAAGTCCCCTCTTTCCGAGTGCTGGTGTGTGGAGGTGATGGCACTGTGGGTTGGGTTCTTGGTGCGCTGGAGGAGATCAGGCACAAGCTGGTGTGCTCAGAGCCTTCTGTTGCCATCCTGCCTCTGGGAACAGGTAAGAACTGGGACAAACGCTAGGCTGAGGACCACTCAGTATGTGCTGAAGACCCTGTCTTCACTCTCTGTGGTTTTTCTGCGTTGTGTTTGGAAGCAGTAATTGCTGGGACTGTCATAGGCATAAGCTCTAAATAATGAACATAGAAACATGAACTTGGAGGCAAACATCAGAAACATCTTCCCACGTAGCTCAGGGTTGTATTAGCTTTTACTTTCTTGCAACATTGAGGTCTGAGTTCAGTAGATATTGACACACATTCTTTAAAAGCTTGTTTTCTAGTATAGTGTGGATCTGATCTCTCATACCCATTCCGAAGGTGTGCCTGCAACAAGGTTAAATGTATGTAGTCTTCAGTAAAAATCCCTTTCATTTTCTCTTTTAAGAAGTTATCCAACTGGGCTGTGGTTCAGAAGAGGCATTCACTGGCCCAGCATGTGAGCCAGCCCACAGTGCTAGCTCACTGCTGACTGATCTGCATGCAGCTTGTGCATTGGTCCAGCAGCTGGAAATTCAGCTGGATCTCTGCCAGAGGCTTTGTGCCTGCTCATCCTTCTGAAGGTTTGTCTTCTTTTATCCACTTGACAAACCACTGGTGAGGATGCCAGGACTCAGTTGTAGCCAGCTGTAAATAGCAAGCACAGGGATCAGCTCATTGGCTGGTCATGCTTCCTGAGTGAGAAGGAGATGCAGTATTGCTGTGGCTGTGTCTGAGTGGGTAGCACTTGGAGAGGGCAAAATATTCTCCCCGTGACAACCACTGCTGTGCTGTGGGCCAGTGAATTCAGCTGTGGGCTGACCTGATAACAGTTTCTTCCATTGCCTTTTTTCAACGTTTTTCAAATGAAGTAGTATATCTGTGTGTGACACAAGGCACACATGCAACTGCAACACTGGGCTCTGTTTTGTGGTTGACTAACTTTTCAGTCAGTTGCGCTACTTTCATGACTTGCTTGTAGCACTTTACGGTTATTTGATTTACAGAACAGAGCTGAAGGGGTTGTTAGTGCTCTTAGCTAACTTACAAAATGGTGGCATATTGCTGGGCTCTTCGTTGTTGCCCAGGTAATGACTTAGGACGGGTCTTGCGCTGGGGAGCTGGCTACAGTGGGGAGGACCCCTACTCCATTTTGATTTCTGTGGATGAAGCGGACGATGTTCTGATGGACCGCTGGACTATTCTCTTGGATGCTGAAGAGCCTGCTGAAGGTGCAGAGAATGGCATGGCAGAACCTGAGCCCCCGAAGGTGAGATGAGGTTTGGCTGAGGTTTGAATCTCAGAAATACTTGTTCTCTTGAGAGTCACGAGGAATGTAATTATTAGCATGGTTAATCTTCATTGCTCACTTATCTGTGCTTGGGCCTTGCTCAGCTGTTTTTTAGTGAAGATAGTGCTATGTCTGGATCTAGCTCTTCAGTTATGGTGGGATGGTTGGTCACAGAACACCTTTCTTTATTGCTTGGCAAAAGGTATCTGATAGCACATTAATGTAAAGATTTACATGTCAGTGGTGTGCCTTTTTGCTTTGCTTAGGAAGAATTGTATTTCTCAAGTAAGGAAAGCCAAACGGTTCCCATAAGACTAGTGGAACTGGGGCTTTGAGCAAAAAACTGCACATTTAAAAAGGACTGCTGTGGTATTTCTTTTTACAGCTCAAAAAACAACTGTAAGTTACAGAAGCACAGAGGAGGTAAATCCTCCTGTCATCGTACTTCTCTTGGGTGTCTATATATACAGCATATGTTTTATATTCTTGGAGGGAAAGGCCCTGAACTTTGGTTTGCATTTCTTGTTTCTGTTTAGGAAAATAAAAGTGTTGATTGTTGATGGTAACTTCAGAGCTTTTGTGGATACCGGTTCTGTTTATTTTCAGACAGAATCAAGAAATTGGGTAGAAGAAGGGGGAGCAAAAAGAAAAGAGAAAGCTGTAATAATGGTAGTCCTTGTACAAGATTTTAGTCCAGTTGCTGGAAAATCATAAGGCATTGTGTCAGTCAGAGAACTTAAGCTGCTCGTGTTCGTGATATTTTTATTTGGTGGAGACAGGGATAGATTTGACCTGAGTGTGCCTGATCTGCTTCTTAAAGACGAAGGGTGTGAGAAGCAAGGGCTGGCATAGAAAAGCTGTGAAGTGAGCTGGCGTCCAAAGGAGGAATCAATAGGAAAAATAGAGATCTGCAGAACCTTGAGGTTGCTATATAGGGAGCTATTTAAAATGCAGTTGAGTAGGTGAAGTCAAGTTCTGTACTCATGTGGCATAAGGTTGCTGCCAAAAATAATAGTGGCGTTAGTGTTTAGTAAGTTACATGTAGTTGTTGCATAGAATCACTTTGAGAAGTTGGGTTGGCTTTATTTCTGCATTTATTTTTATGTCTGTGTTATTATACTTGTTTCTTGAAATTAAGTGTTGAAATTCATAATAATTTGGAAATAATGACAACACATATAAACAGCTGCTTTATTTTTAGTGCTTTGTTTCTGGAAAATGTTCCCAAATTTGTCAAGATGCAAATAAGAATCATCTACAGCTCTTCCTTTTGTTGAGAAGTGTTGGAACCTCTGCATTTAGAAATGTAAGCCTTGAGGAAATAATACAAATAATTCTTCCTTTTCGTTTTTACAGATTGTACAGATGAACAATTACTGTGGTCTTGGCATTGATGCAGAATTGAGCTTAGACTTTCATCATGCTAGAGAAGAAGAACCAGGGAAGTTTAATAGCAGGTAATGCTGGGGAAAACAGGTGGGAAGGGTAAGTCATGTAGTATCCCAGGACTTCCAGTTTATGCTTTGGCTACAGGTATTCACAAATAACATTGCTTGAGGCAAAACTGGAACAGGCAGGAGTTAAAATAGCCATGAACTCTTAGGCATACAATTCATTTGGCTTTTTGTTTTTGGTTTTTTGTTTCCTTTGTGTTCCAAGAGAGAACATAAGATAAGTTTTTGGAAGCCCTATTATTATTATTCACTGTACTTATTTGCCGATAACTTCATTGTCAAATTCAGTGAAATTTGAAGGTAGTGGAAATATCTGTTATTGAAAGCCTTTAGCAGGAGGGAAGGCAATGCTGCTGCATGCTGTACATTTCCCACCCTTGAGTAGTGCTGTGGTAGTATCTGCATGCTGGTCATTACAGTTTTTAAGATATCTCTGAGTCTCAAGTGAGGCGGTGCAGTAACGTTTTGTACTTGGGTCAGAGCAATCCCAGCTGTGTATGCAGACTGGGAGAAGAATTCCTTGGGAGCTGCCCTGATGAGAAGAGCTTAGGGGTCCTGGTGGATGAAAACTGATCATGAGCCAGCAGTGTGCTCTTGCAGCCTGGAAGGCCAATGGTATCCTGGGCTCCATCAGGAGAGAGGTGGCCAGCAGGGACAGGAGGATGATTGTCCCTCTCTGCTCTGCCCTTATGAGGCCCCATCTGGAGTACTGTGTCAAGGTCTGGGGTCCCTGGTACAGGAAAGGTGTGGGGCTTCCAGTATTTAAAGGGAGATTACAAACAGGAGGGAAATAAAAGTTTTAAATGGGTAGATTGTGATCGGACAAGATAGTTTTAAAACCAAAGGAGTTTGAATTTAAAAGAGGGGAGATTTAGATTAGATGTCAGGAGGAAAGTTTTTACTGATGGGGTGGTGAGGTACTGTAGCAGGTTGCCCAGAGAGGTTGTGGATGCCCCATGCCCGGAGGTGTTCAAGGTTGGATGGGGCCCTGGGCAGCCTGATCCGGTACTTGATTAGGGGTTGGCTAGTGGAAATTGGTAGCAGGTGCCTGGAACTTGGTGATATTTGAGGCCCCTTCCAACCCAAGTCATTCTTCAATAAAAACAAGGTGTGGAAAGGAGCCTCTGTCCTTCCTGGCATGCAGATCAATCAATAACAGCACTTCTTTTTGTTCTGTAATTACTGAACCTGATAAGAGAAAGAAATCACATTCATGTAATTAATCAGTACCTCTTCATAGAAATTGTTCTTAACTGCTCTTTATTCCCTTATGTTTGCAAGCTAATATCCACTAATTTGTCTCTCAGTTGCCAGAATAAGCTATTACGGCTGCATAGTATTCCAATCTCATCTATTAAGAATATTCTTTGATCTGTTCTGTGGGCAATGATATGCAGTCTCACCTCTCTTGCATGTTTTATCAGTGCAGATGTTGCTCATGTATTTCCTAAAACACTGAGTAAGATACTGGTTTTGTCCTTTACTTACTGACACAATATTTAAAAGTTATGCTTTGATCTTTATTTCCCAGTGTGCTTTTAATCTCTGTCATCTTAGCTTTGCATGGTGTGCAGCATCTGCAGTGCAGTGGGCAGTGACTTGATAATCATTCTTGCAGACCTTCAACATGCCCATGTGGACATGGTGCAAGCATGTCTTGGGGAGTGTGTGGGAAAAACAGTGCTGTAGTGGTTTGGGTTTTTTTGTTGTTTGTTTTGTTGTTTTTTTTTTTTTGCAAATCTGAAAGGCTGTATGGTTCTGTGATTCAGGGTCTAAAAAAGAAGTATGAATTATGAATTGATACTGAAGTATTGTTTTGCAGGAGACAAGCAGCTTGTGCAGACTAATGGTTCTGGCACAATTGCTGCCTTTCAGCGTCTGTAAATGATGATGGTTAAAATGGTTTCTT
>PPHD01003584.1:0-30992 GCA_002909625.1 Bambusicola thoracicus | reverse complement strand
GGGGATGGGACCAGGAAAGGTTGTAGGAAGAGGGAAAGTAAAGAGTAAACAAGAGAGGGCTGGAACCATGGAGGTGGAAGAATGATGCCAAACTCGGAGATATCCAGATGAGTACAAGAAGTATAGCAATGGCTGAAGCACTGTTGTTTGGCAGGAGAAGAGCTGATGCTCACTTATATCATGGAGCTCGGAAGTAACGTGCACTGCAATGCTGAAATAACAAAACATTGCTTCCCCACAGCAGGAAAGGAACCACGGCAGCAGCCTCATCGGCACACCAAACACCAAACAGCTGGTACAAAGCACTCTCCAGTTAGCACCATCCCAAAGAACCTGCACAAGACATTTGCCTTCAGTTCTTTGGCAATCTCTTCAGCTCTTACCGATCCCTATGGAAGAAAAAAAAAAAACGCCTAGCTCTAAAAACAAAAACAAAAAATAACCCCCAGCAGACATCACAGGACTGGGATCAAGAGATAACAGCAGAGAATTCCTCTCCTGCATGCAGGTTAATTAAATGACACAGATAACCTTGTGCATGCCCAGGGAAAGTGTGTTTTCTTTCTGAAATCATATCAATCATTTAATTATCCCTCTTCTCACGCTGCCATTATCTAGAGCTAAAGGCTGCACAATTATTTCTTGATTTAAATTTTTAAACTCACCTTTTTTTCTTTCAAAGTCTGAGTTATCACTCCGTTAAATATACTCCTATGGCTACACGTAGGGACTCCAGCCCAGGTCTGACCTCCCAGCTTATTTCTCCCCAGTTCTTGCGTTCCATTTCTCGTCACATTATATGCTAACAACTTCTTAGTGGCGTATGCGGCAAATTAATTGGTATTTGTCACGCATGGCAAAGTAAGATGCTCAAAGTCATAGAGTAGGTCAGTGTCAGAGCCAGGGTTCGTTCCCAAGCTAATGATCTTTCCTTACTGCCTGCTTCTGTCTCACCTCGTTGGCCTCGAGAAACAAAATGGTCTTTAGGAGAGAATGACAGAAGGCTTGGAATGCACTCGATATCTGTACAAAATAAGTTTAATTACTATCTCAAATCAAAGGGAGAGTAAAATCTCATCCTCTCTGCTCATAAATGCACTGTGAATGCATTGGTACAGGCGTGCAGCAAGCAGCACACCATGGAGTTTGGCCATAGCAGACTGACTGTTATCAACATCAACTGACTTCTAGAACACCTGAGGGTGTGCAGGGAAGAACTACATTTGCATCACCTGTGTGGCGCAGGACTGAAAAGCAGGAGACCTCAGGGCAGGGCTGATGGAAGTCATCTGAGCTCTGCTGGATCACTGGACGTTCCTGTGACACGGCAGGTGGAGCTGTGAAGGTGTGCAGCGTATTAATGAGCTGGATGGGAGCCTGGGGCTGCCATGGCAGGACGGGTCTGCAGGACAGGACCAGCCACAGTTCTCTGCTCTGTAGGCTGGTTTCTCAGGATACAAGCTCCTAAGTTCCAAAGCTTGCATCAAGCACCAAGTCTGAAAACTTGCAACGCATGACAGAGCCCGCTCACCTCTCCTCAGCCCATTGCAGAGCCAGAGACAGACAGTGTATCTCCCAGGATCTCAGTGCCAAAGGTGCGTAATTTTGCAACGCCAAAAGCAGGACGGTGGGAGGCCACGAAGGAGCATGGAGGGAAGCTGGAGTGATGGAGAGAACTTCCTGAGAATTAGGAGGAAATTCTAATTGGCTTTGACTGCAATTTGTGCCTTGACAGCCTGGGTCCCTCGCCAGCTGTTTTTCCTGCACTGAGTGCTCTGCTTGCTCTTGTTCACATTGCATTCCCGAGGACTGCATCATTTTTTTTTCTTAACCAGAGAGCCGCCAGCTGGTGTTGTTGATCACACCCCCAGCAGCAGGCACAAAGGCCAGCAAACACTTCACACAACACTCCTTCTCTTCCCCATTCTTTCCCAGCTCTAATGAAAACATTGTCATTTGAAACAAGCAGCTGGGAGTGGCGCTGATTTCAGTCCTTTCATTAAGGTGGTTAGGCAAATCTTCTCTGCAGCTCCGCAGCTATCCTTGCCCCATTGCCATAGCTCCATGCAGCAGTCTGTAACTCAGGCTTGTCCATGCTGAAGTGGAATACAGTGGCAGCTCTGTGCTCCACTCTCGAGCCTCTTCATGTGCTCTGCTACTGCCAAGTGTCCCCAGCCACTGCAGCCATGCAACTGAGCTTTGGAACGCTTCCTCCCACCATTTGCTGTCCCTGCAGTAAGGGCATGACTTCTTAAGCTACCCACTCTTCCCCACACAGAGTTATTCAACAGCAGTGACCCTTTCCAGCAATCTGACCTACCTGAGAACCTGCGTCTTAGAAAAGAAGGAACACGACGGAAAACTGTCATGTGCCTTTTGGGATGCGTATGGAGAATCGCTCCTGAGGTTAAGTCACTTGCTTGTGTACACGGTGAATGAGCAGTGGGCTTGGATGCTGTGGGCTAACCACGGGGGAGAATCTGCCTGAAGTGATGGGGAGAGGGCAACCTGTGTGGAGAGATCAGGGGATGCTGGTCTAGATTCATCCTACCCAACGTTAGGCACTTCAGACACTTCACCTGGAAATGTAGTTGCCCTGGGTTCCTTGTGTGGCCCACAGAAAGCAAGGGGCTATCAAGGAACAGCTTTATGCTCTGGCGGTGTTTCTTTCTCTACTCACTGTAGAGGGAGCCCAGCACGGTAAGGTTTCTCTTTCAGACACTGAATTTAAATGGATGAAGTTGAATGTGATGAATCCGGGCTTTGGAAATCTGCCGCTGCTTTCAGTGGGAGGCTTATGGGCCTCCTCTATCTATCTTGTAGAAGGCAGCTTATTTCCATACAGTACGTGTATCTAAGGCAAAGAAGCTGAGTGTGTGGCTGGTGCCAAGAGTAGACCACGCTGGCCTCATGAAGCGCTGAGGTCTAAATATCCACGGTAAGCACACCTACAACCCACTCCTTCAACACACAAATGTAACCTGCTTCACTTGACTTTTCCTCCCTCTGATGGATATGCTTTCCCTACCCTTTCCATTTCCATTATATCTATATCAGCATGCATGAGGGAGAGAAAGTGTAAATAGAGTCAGGGCACATGATAAAGAGCAGGGTAATACATTTTTTATTCCCACCAGTTAGGGATGACAGCGTCACATATTTACTCTCAGTGAGTTGTGGATGTTTGCTTCTAACAAATGTAAATCAGCGGTGTGGTACCGCTCCATCCATCACTCAATATTTTCAGACCATTCCGGAGTTGCTGAGGTTGTACCTGAAGTCACCAACGTTATTAATAGGGGTGGCAGTGATAACAAGATGCTGTGATGCCTTATTTCCCAGTGGGGCTCCGTCCTACACAGCGTCTGCATTTTCCCAGCCTTAGCTTGTCTTTTTTGGCCCTCTGGTGTTTGTGACATGACAACCTTCATTGCAAACATCTGAAGAGAAACAACGGTCATTTTCATCGCCTCCACTCGGAGCTGCCCACGTTGTCCTTCAGCCTTCAGAAGGGTCCTAGCAGCCTCTCCTTCTCTTCGCTCACCTCCTTCAGAAGGCAGGGGCAATAGGCGGCCCTGCAGTCAGCCCCTCGCAGCGTTCTTGTGCTAAAAGCGCAAGAGAAGAGGGTGGAATGTCTCCATTTATGCTCGTATTTTAAAACAACGCAAGAAAAAACCCACCCTAAACAATTACGGGTCTCTGCACCTATTCTCCCACTCTCCTTTGTTCCTGCACAGAACTTGTCAGCCTTCCATCCCTGGGAGAGGAGCTGCAGGCAGGGAGGAGGGGTGAGGGAAGGCTGGGGGCTGGAGCCATTTAAGCTGTCACCAACTCTATCAGTGCATTTAAATCACTGACAGAATTACAATGCCACATACTGCAGCTCAAAAAACAACCAGCCCCAGAATTCCCATCGCTGCAGCGTCCTTCCTCCAGGATTATGTGGCTTCTAACTTTAGTATACTGGTATGCAAAGAGCAGGGCAGACTCGTGGGCTAGATAGCGTAGCAAGGATCTGTACACGGAACTTCTTTTCTGCTGCTGGGTAAATCACATTCAAACAGCACAAGTCATTTATGCTCTGCTCTTTCTTTCTATTTAAATGGTTACTGCTGGTAAGCACCATAATAGTTAAGGATCTGTCAGCAATTCCAATACAAAGAAGAGCAATCACATCTTTAAGCAGACTCCCAGTGATGGGCAATAGACTATCAAAGTTAAATAGGTTCTTAAAATCCTAGCCGTTAGGGCAGGAAAATCTTTCGGCACTAATAGTGCGTGACTGTTCCCAGCAGCGAAGCCATCGTGATAAGTGGTTTAGCCCGCGCTCCTCATCACGCCCTTGTGGCCAACCCCTTCAGGTCAGGTACCCCATCATCTCATCCGTGCCACTTTCAGAACTTGTCCCTTCAAGGCGACTGTAGTCAGGGAGCTGTGGTCTGCGGGGCTGTGCTGATGTCTGCCTACCTGTCTGAATAGTTGGTTTTGCCTTACCAGCGCTCTGTCTTCGCCTGCGATCACAGTGGCTGATCCTCGTAGAAGGTAAGGGACAGTGGTTAGTGCCGGCTAGTAGAGGTCTCCTTTAACTGTGATTTATAGAGTAATTGCCTGTCTGCGGCACATGGACACACTGTGGGACATGCCTTTGTTCCCCTTCAGTTCCTCCTGAATGCACTATATACTAACCATTATCCTCTCTCCCTGGGTTGCCCTTCTCAGAGGCACATTCTTCCATTCCCTGGGAGTCAGATCAAAGCCAGTAGCTCTGATTTTTTTGCACNTGACTTATGCTGCACCTTTACTGGGTTCTCCGCAATTTATTTACGTCTCTCTCATGCCTTCCAATGTGACTTCTGCGTGTGCACGATCCCAGCTCTTCTCGGACAATCTGCAGCACCTCTCTAGGGAATCATGCAATAAACAGGGCACGTGCTGAGTGACCTTTNCTTTACTGGGTTCTCCGCAATTTATTTACGTCTCTCTCATGCCTTCCAATGTGACTTCTGCGTGTGCACGATCCCAGCTCTTCTTGGACAATCTGCAGCACCTCTCTAGGGAATCATGCAATAAACAGGGCACGTGCTGAGTGACCTTTCTATTGCTATATTCTCCCCATTCTCAAAAATCCACTGTGAAAGGAATTCTTGAGATGGAGTTTGGGATGGGAACAGTAAGATGAGGGAAAGTAACTCTCTCATCTTCGTTGACAGCCATTGTCAAGGTGGGACAAATCATAGTATTCTGCTAATCATTCGGTGAGATGGGTCAGGGCTGCCTGATGTGTGCAGAGCCCCGAGCTTTGCTCTGGAGTGCAGTGAGCAGCTTTCACAGGTCATTCCACCCGGTCTGCCTCAAACCTGGCATCCCTTGGCAGAGGGATGATTACATGCAGCTCGAGAGGAGGAGCCCTTTGACGTGGCTGCCATCATTTCTGGGTGAGCACACGTGTGAGCTGCTGCGTGTCATGCAGACCACCCTGATGCTGCGCCGCGATGTCGTTCCATTTGGTCTCATCCTTTAAAAGAGACATCGTTGGTACTCTCCACAGCTGGTGGGATAGCTGTTGCTACAGCAGCAGATTACATGTCCTTATGCTTGAACAAAGTAAGGAGTACTTCCTATTCTTTTTCTCCATAGCCTTTTGTTTCTGGCTGCTTTGCTTATTGCTTCTCACTTGACACTTGACACGTTCTGGTCATTTTTATTTAGTGAAGGGAATTGTCCTCCAACAAAGCCATAGCAAGCAGGGGATGACAGAGTTCAAGAGAGAACAGTTCAGAAAGAAATGCATCACTGCCATGGCATACCCAGGTTCCTTTCACCAAAACTGAAAGCTTTCCACAGTCAGTAACAGCCCCACACGCACACCTGTGTGTTTTAGGAACATCTTAATGCATGAGTTTGTAGCTATGTGCTCTGTTCATCTAGGTCCTAGGGCAGTGCTTTTGTTCCCTTTAAGTCAGAGGTGTTACATAGCAGTGATCTCTTGAGCGTGGAAATGCAGCAGGAAGGCCCTTTGGTATTATTACTCTACTGGGCATAGCAATTACTCAGCAGACAGAGCCGTGAATTTAGCCTGCTGCATCAGTTCCCAGAAAGGCAGAGCCTCAGTGCACTGAACAGGGCTGGAAGTGGCCTTGCGTGCTTGCAGGTACCCTTTCTGAACATAAAGGACACGTAGAAATGCAGTATGGGCCATGTCGCACCCATTCTGCATTTCCCAGCTGGGGAATCTTCATTTCTTCTTTCCCAAGGGGTGGTTCAACTCGAAGCCATGTCCTTCTGAGCAAAGAGAGGCGTAGATTTTCCTCCTTTAAAATACAAAGCTGTGCTCGTGAGAAAAGGCATTTGCTGTTCCTTGAGCAGGATTGTAATTCTTCTGTGGAGCACGAGGGCCGTGATTAGGAAGCCAGGATTGCTCCGCTCGCAGGGATCCTGCCATTGTCTTTGATTGCATGGTATTAACTGTAAATTATACCCTTTTGGAGACCGCATGTAAAAATAAAATAAAAAAAGAGTGTCAAAAGACAGAGAAAATATTGATTCCAGAGGTAGCGGAAACTATGGCTTGGTTAAATTAGAACCTGAGAAAATAAAAACAAATGAGCGTTTTGAGGGTGAAATGGGGACTACGTGAAGAGGCCTGTGCTCCTCCCCATAGCCTGATGGCAGTTCCAAGTAACCCCACTGCAGGCAATGAAATGGCACCAGCTTAAGTAAGAGTCCATCTTAAGTTATCGAGGAGATACAGAGCATGGATAACGGGACTATTATTAAGGTGCTGGTGAACCGGCAGCCTGGTTAATTGAAAGCACAGAATAGGAATGAAAATGGAAGAAGCTGAAGGGTAAGACTGCTGTTACGACCTCTCAGATTTCCGATGCCATTTCTCCTGAGCAGTGTCACCAGTTTCCAGCTCATTCTCAAGACCCAGCTCTGTCTCTTGTTCTGTGCTGATGACAGATACCATTGCAGCCAGCCAGCCTACAGTTTAACTGGTGGACTGGAATGACAACTGGACTTTGTTTCACTCCAATCTCCAGAGGCCTCCCTGCAAAAGCTTTGGAGGTGCAAAATGATAGAACGGTAGTCACTAGGACTCTTTAAGCTCGAGGATGCTGGAAGATGAGCATAGACAGCCTGGAGAGATAACAGGCTTGCAGAAAAAGCAAAGCATAAAATAGATGGCTTTTTTTGGCCTTGGATTCGTAGATTTTAAAGCCAGAAGTGTCTATTAGATCACTGAGTCTGGCTTGTCGCATGGCATGGGCCAAAGAATTTCACCCAGAAATTCCTGTTTCAAGTCCATAACTTCTGGCTGAGCTAAAGAGTATATCTTTAGAGCACACATGCTGTGGATGCAATTCAGACCCAACAATTCTATGAATCTATTTATCTTTACCAGTTAGGGGATATATGCCTGGCTGTCCCAGCCGTGCCTGTTAAGGAGGCTAAATGAAGGTCACTGGGCAAAGACTGAGAAGGAAAAGAGCTTAGCAAAGCTTTGAACAAATATCCAGGACAATGACTGCAATTTAATACTTATTGGTGGACAGTTTTGTCTACTGCATGGTGCACTGAAAGACCACAACACCCATTCCCTTGGTTTATTCTCTGTCATCCTTGGAGCACGGTTTTATTGGAAGCTCAGCACACAAACACAGCAAAAAACCTTACCCTTCCTTAATCTTAATCTTCCTCTCCCAGGCTTTACTGTTCATCAGAGTTCATCTCTAAGATTCTCGGAATCCTACCTCTCTGACCAAAACAACCATTTTCCTGCTCTTATAAAGTTGCCTGGAAACTCTTTTCCACTTAGACTGACTTAGTTCATCTCCGCAGCGATTACTCAGAATTGTGATGTGACATTCTATGAGAGAGCATCCCTTTACTGCTGTGCAGCATCAGCTACCACTTCAGTCCAAGGCAGACTGGCACTTGCATCCTCTTGCCCTGCGGATCTGTGAGTGAATCTGTGTGTCTCCCACTGTTCTTTGTGCCCCCAGCACACACTCATTCCATGAAGATTACTTTTGTTTTACTTTTCCAAGTCCTACTGTACCGGTACAATGCCCAGTCTAGTCATCCCAGCACTATGAATTGTTCCAGTCCAGGCCTTCTTAGTTTCCTGACTATTGTTGATATTTGAGGAAAGGGCCGCTACAGAGATGAGGAGGAGTAGAAAAAGGTCCCAGCTCAGCATCACTGACAAACCCTGTCCCTACCTACCTCAATTCCCCAGGTGCCCCTATGTAACATGTTTGAGGCTCTGGGACTTGAGGGAGAGGTGAGAAAGAGATGGAAGGTGCACCTATGACGTTGCCTAGGGCAAGGCAGTTGACTCCATGCCTCAAGACTGCCTCTGCCAAGGACAGAAGGGTGACTGTCGTAGGCAGCTCCCTACTGAGGGCAACAGAGGGTCCCTTATGTCAGATAGACCCTACCTGTAGGGAACTGTGCTGCCTCCCTGGGGCCCGGTCAGGGACATTGCCAGAAAACTTCCTGGCCTGCTTCACCCCTCTGATTACTATCCACTACTGATAGTGCAGGCTGTAGTGATGAAGTTGCTGAGCGAAGCCTGAGGGCTGTCAGAAGGGACTTCAGGGCACTGGAGTGGTTGATGGAGCAGTACAGATGGTGTTTTCCTCTATCCCTTCAGTGGCAATAAGAGATACTGAGAGGACCAGGAGAACCCATCTCATAAATATGTGGATGAGAGGCTGGTGCAACTGTGGGAATTTTGGTTTTTTTTTTGACCATGAGGTGGTTTACTCAGCACCTGGCCTGATGGCTGTAAGATGGATCCCATCTGTCTCGAAAGGGAAAGTGGGTCCCTATCCCAGGAGCTGGCAGGGCTCATGGAGATGCTTTAAACTAGGTATGAAGGGGGAAAGGGATGAAATGAGGTTTGCTGGATCAGCTTAAGGGAGCAATGATGGGTTTGGGGGTGAGGCCAATGACTCAGCTGAAATGCATCTATACCAGTGCACGCAGCATGGGCAACAAGCAGGAGGAGCTGGAAGCCATTGTGCAGCAGGCAAACTATGACTTAATTGCCATTAATGAGACATGGTAGGACAATTCTCATGACTGTATTGCTGCAATGAAGGGCTATAAACTCTTCAGAAGGGATAGGCAAGGAAGGAGGGGCATGGGGGCTCTCTGAGCGTGTTGCTGAGTTCAGGGATAGGAATGGTAAGGTTGAGTCCCTATGGGTAATGATCAGGGGGAAAGCCAACAAAGCTGACATCCTGGTGGGGGGATCTGTTATAGACCACCTAACCAGGATGAAGAAATGAATGAGGCATTCTGTGAGCAGCTGGCACGATTTGTTCTTCGATTTGTTCTTATGGGGGACTTCAACATCCATGATACAGCTGGAAGTACAGTACAGTTGCAGAAGCAGCAGTTTAAGAGGCTTCTAAAGTGTGTGGAAGATGCCTCCTGACACAGCTGGTAAGGGAGCCTACCAGGGAGGTGCTGTGTTAGACCTGCTGTTCACAGACAGAGTAGGATTGATGTGAGATGTGGAGACTGGGAGCTTTCTAGGGCAGAGTGACCAAGAGATGGTAGAGTTCTCAATTACTGGTGATGTCAGGAGGGGGCGGTCAGCAAACTGCTGCCCTGGGCTTCTGGAGGGCGGGCTTTGAATTATTCAGGACAGTGGTAGGGAGGGTCCCTTGGGATTCAGTCCTGAAGAGCAAAGGGGCCCAGGAAGGCTGGTTGATCCTCAAGAAGGAAGTCTTAGAGGCACAGGAGCAGGCTGTCCCCCTGTGCTTTGAGAGGAGGTGCTCAAGAAGTGCTTAGATGTTGTACTAAGGGACATAGTTTACTGGGAATATACTGGTGACAGGTGGATGGTTGGACTGGATGGTCTTTGAGGTCTTTTCCAACCTCGGTGATTCTGTGATTCTCTAACATCATAAGAGGGGAAAAATGCAGTGACTTTGGAAGTAGTAGATAAAGGATTTTATGATGAGAGGAAATGGATTTCATGACCTAGGAGGTCCTCACTCTCTTCAGGTCATCCCCCCCCACAGGTGATATTTTTTGTTTGTTTTTATGAGAGTTAGGCTAGACAGCTTTACAAGCATTCTCTTCCTTGTTTCAGTGAGGTCCTTTCCTTTTCCTGAATCTCTGGCAATCAATATGCGTGCATGGAAGGCAGACTGGAGCTTCCTATTGTGCTTTATCCCAGTACTCCTTGAAAAGCGGGAGCGTACCTATAGAGCAGAGGGAGCAAGGCTGTGAGATTATCTAGTGCCTCTCTGATCTAGAGGACAAACCAAACTGTTATCTCCCTCCTTGTCGTGGGAATAGAAAACGTTTTTTATGTGACCGTTTCTCCAAATCACCTTGTTATCAGCAGTTATCTACTGTATGATTCTGTTAATAGATATTGAAAAAGAAAGATTATGATAAAACAGTTGGGAAAGAAGGGAAGGAATTACAGCAGGTGGTGAGAAGGAAGGAAGGAAGCAGAAGCAATCTGAGCATGACACGTTCTTATGAAGCCTGCCTTTTATTTCCTATGTTTAGAGAAAACAGTTCTCACTTTATGGCTTTTGTTCAATCAGAGAGAAAATGAGCTATAAAAGCAGAGCTAGGAAGGAGTTAACCAGTTTCCAATTCAGCGTGTTACAATTTGCTTCAGTAATAATAATAAAAAAAGAACAATCCTGGGAAACATAATTTTTAAAATGAAGACTACTAAATCAATAAGCACTACATGACTAATCATTTTCTATTTTCTTGGTGGAGGAAGGTAGAGCTGTGATCAGAAATCAAAAGCAAGGCCCCCAGCTTCTCTGCAGCTCGGACGAATTCTGCTTTACTGTAATCCACAAGAAAGGAGATTTCCACCAAGAGCGTCAACTAATGCTGGTAAAAGGCATTAGAACCTCTGCCCACTGTCATCATCTCCTTGTGTGGAAAGATAATGAAATCCACTTGATGCTAGGCAATTGTTGGCAACGGAGTGTTTCAGCCTGAGATGCAGAGGTCGGGGTGACTTCATCACTGACACGGTCCCCGGCTGCGGTGGGACTTCATGGAGCAGCTACTTAAGCATGGGTTTGACTTGAAACTCATGAGTCGTCCTGTGGGCTTCAGTAAGAAAGGCAGGTGCTTCCGTGCTTCTTGAACTGCCACTCCAGCAGCAATTTGGAAAATCCTGTTTGTACATAGCACGCAGCGTAACAAACAAAGGTGAGCAAATACTTCCTCTAGACACCGAAGCACACGGCATCAGCAGCAGACTGGGAGGAGGCACTGGAGAATGAGGTTGCATCGTGCATCGCTGTTCCTCCAGTGACTTCAGAAATTTCAGTCCAGATTTCACATCTACCCACGGCCTTCATAGCACTCTGGCACTTAACTGCCCCTTTGCTCTCCTTGGATTTGATCGTAGATGTCTTTGATGCTGTACCTTCTTAGAAACAAATGAAAGCGTGCTGGGCAAAGGTTGAAGCATTTTTCTGTGCGGTGTCTGACACCCCGAAGGACTTGGCACAGCTTTCATAGTTGAATGCCTCCCAATATCAGGTAGTGTGCCATTACTGTGTAACAGGACAAAGCAGCTGACCTCCAAGTTCTAACCATTTAACAGTTTTAACCTTGCATCCTCCCCACTCGCACTGACCATTTGGTATACTGACAGTGCACAGCACTGGGAAGAGGGGACATTATGCACACTTGACTTATTGGGTCATTGCTGCTGGGGCCTGGGGAAAGAAGGGACATCGGGGAAATCGTCACTAACTGAAGTGTCCACAGCACTGAGGATTTTCTACTCTACTTCCCACTACTGTGTTGGACAAGGTAAAGGCCATTCCCATCTGGAGCCACCATGTTCCCAGATGGCTCCACTTGCGTGACTCCTGTCTTGTTGCCACGTTCAGGGTTCAGTTCCCCAGCAACAGGACAATGTGGATGCTTCTCTCTCTTCTACGTGGGAGGCACTCTGACCTGCTTTTAAAGTGCAGCACCGCTTGGTAACATGTCTCTGAGCAGACAACCTGAAGAACATGCAATATTAAGTACTGAGCAACCAGATAGCATTCAACCAGCCCCACAGAAGGGCTGGTTCAGTGCAGGGGTGAACACACAGAAGCTTTCCCTGGCGGGCTCTTATTCAGGGCCTATTTTGCAAATGAACATTTTGGAGACTGCACTGTGGTGAGGAGGAAACCGCCCTTCCCTGTGAAGCTTACTGCTGCTGCAGGGCTCACACTGAGGAACAGCTAGGGACAGCCAGAAATAACGCACAAAGCTCAGGTGTTTGTAAGCTTTGTCAGCACCTGAGCATCTTACTTGGCGTGGGGAGCAGCCTTTGTCCCTGTTGCACTGAGAAAGAGGCAGGGGCTGTGTCTTCTCACAGGGAGCAGAACCCGTTGTTCTCTCTCCTGCATAGCTGTGGCCGAGATGATAGCTTTGTCAGCTCTCATATGCTGCAGTTCACAATCCCCTCTGCTTCACCAAAGCAGTTTTCAAAGGTCCGTAGTGTAAAACACATCACCAAAAGATACGGATTCACCTTTTTCAGGAGTTTTGGTTTTCACATGATCCCGTTTGCAGTATGGCTCCCCATATGACAGCAGGCTGAGCAGCGCTTACCATATGAGTGATGCTATCTAAGCACATCCAAACCCACAATTGCTTCCGAGCAGAGATGAAGAAATGGACATCAACAAAAGGAATCCTGGTTTGCCAGGAAGACCCGGTGTGTGATTTCTAACACGTACCACCTGAAGGTTACTGCACAGCAGGCAGGAGGAAACAAACTCTGGTTTAGCTGAATTCCTTCTGCAATCGAACCCGTGTTTTTGAAGGTGCCTGCTTCAGAATACAAGTGTTTTTGGGAGATTAGTCCCTATTAACTAATAACCTCTGATTATGTTTATACCCACGGCTGATTTGCTCAGGTGTTTGTCACTCGAAAGCAGAAATATGCTTCGGTGACACAGCTTGTTCATGGTTCAGTCTGCAGTTGTGATTTCTTGGCAACTGAGTGATGGATTACTATTTTCTGACAGAATCTCTTCTCTGAAAGGCCTTCCATGCAAGGACTCTGGGGGAATTAGAAAAACAATAACCTTGGCATACCCTCTTGATTTGTTTTTAATGAAATTAGGCGTGGGGAGGGTAGATGCTTTGTCCATAGTCAAACAGTGAGTAAGTGGCAGAACTGACATTCCTTGTTTCTGCTCTGTGCCTCCGATGAGCAGTCAGCTTCCCCTGCCCACCAGGCTATTGGGTGGTTAAAGGCTATCTGTCTGTTTGGTTTTTCATACAGGATTGAAGAAAACCAACATCTTGTATGGGGAAGCCTTGCACTGACACAAACTGGATCAGATCAATTAACAGAACGTACACCATGTCCTCAGCCAGTTCTCAGCAGTTCAGTTACAGTAAACCGAGCACATCCCAGCCATGCATGGATGTTACCTTTACAACAAACCTGTGAGGTATCATCTCCGTAGGGTTAGGAAAATATAAGCAGAGTGGATGAAGTTATTTGCCCAAATCCACAGAGGGAATCTTGGACACGGCTGTGGTCTCCCCTCTGTTAGACTGTACTGTCTCTAGAATTAATGCATCTCTGCCTGGGCTCTAAAACCAAACAGAGCCCCTGGACAAGTGAGTAAGGAGCTTCCAGGACCTCAGCCTTGAATTTGAAAGATTCACGTTCCTATGCATGAACCTAACAAATGCCAAAGGCTGCCAGCCTGGCAGCAATCCTTTGGAAAGCTAACATTACCTCCTGACAACTCGACGTTGGGTGCAGTGCCTCTGCAAAACTGTGCTGTCCATGTAAGTGTGCACCAGGATATGTGAGGAAAGAGAGGTAACGTGGTAACAGAGATGCTGCACCAGCACACCTATGCCTCTAGAGAAGGGGCTTTCCTGGAGAAGACTGCAATAGATGCCCTTGTAAAAGGACAGCAGTTCTGTGCAACAGGATGCGCAGCCATTGCATTGCCTTTGCCTTAGCTGCAGGGGTTCGCCTTTAAAAAGGGGCTGGGGGGAATTCTGAAGCTCTTGAAAGACAGCGCTGGATCTTCATTCCTACTCTTCATTTCTAAATCCCCTAAACCTCTGATTTTTTTATTTCCTGGGCTATAACTATAAGCTGCCCCAATTGCTGGTTTTCAATCCGCTTCCCACTGGTCTTGTCACAAAATCTGATAGACTAAATACCCTTTTCTCAGGAGAGCTGGCACTGGGTTGAAAGTGGTGAAGGCTGAAGTCCTGCCTGGATGCTTTGAGGTGGTGCTCATCAGGTGGCAATGATGCAAGCTTTCCAAACCTTACAGCACCATATTGCCACAGGAGCTACGTTTGGGATCTGCTCCTTGTGGCACATTTGTGGTGATACTCCCTGGCCACTTCATCATCTGAAGGGAGTGAAACTAGAACCTCTTGTCTAAAAACAGAAGGCTTTGCTGGAACTGAAGACCAGATAAAGTACTGACAGACTCACGTCCCCATACAGGACCTGACTTCGCTGTCTTTCACAGAACATTTAATGTAGCTTTAATGGACAGATATCTCTATTAGTAGCTGGACTGGTACTGCCAGTTCTTTGAATCATAAACCAGGTGCAGTAATTACTGTCACGCTGCTCTGTGTTGATTTTCTACCAAAGAGTACAAGACTCTTCATCCCATTCCTTCTTCCACTCCATCCATCTCTGATCAGATCAACGTGGGTAACTTTGATTCTCTTCTAGAGGAAAAACACGTGTCTTCGTAGATAGCTCAGATGCCATCTTTCAAAGGTAAATGAGAATGCTCACCTTTACATTTGTGAGCGAAATAGTATTCAGGACGTTGGAGAGATGTGTAATGTTACTGGGTAATGAAGTGAGGAGACTGCTATCATACCCCCATATATTAAGGGAATTGTGGCTGAAACAAGGAGGAGCAAAGCTGCTCGAGGCTGAACAAATAAGCTCTCATGTGTCACCACCATGAGATGCAGCAGCTCCTATGCATCTCCTCGTGTCTGCCTGTTACAGGAACATGCAAATGTGTGCATGGCCACACAATCAAGCACAAACATTGTGACACAGCAAAAAGTGCCTGCAAGAAGAGAGAGCTAAAAAAGGCTGATGGGATGATAGCAGCATCCAAACTTCCTGCCAGGGTGTGCCGTGGGTGGCAGGATAAATCTATTTCTTCCCCTCTAGGAACAGCTGCCTGCTGGAGAGAACTAGGCAGTGTACTAGCTTAGCATTACAGCTTATTAGAAGAGGGATTCTGGACAGTGGTGTTCCTTAATAAACTGGTCAGAGTGATGAGACAGCCATTCCAGTGCTGAAAGCTGAGGAGCTGCTTACAGTTCCTTGTTCATAGAGACTTGGTAGAAAAGGAAGCAGCTAACAGACTGACTTTAGCCATGGGAAGGAAAAGGACAGGGAGTTGCATTCCAGTTGGTCCACAAGGAACATTTGTTGCTTGCAGGTAAAGGAATGCATTCATTAGTTAATGTGTTACAGCTTCAGGGAAGATGGGAAGGATGACTCTGCTGCTCATCTGCCAGCGTATCCCTAAGCTGGTGCTTGTTAGTATGGAGAAGTTGATAGCATCCCTCTGGTATACTCAGACTAGAGCTAGCAGTTGCTTGGACTGTGTTCCCAATCAAACCTCGTCTCCTCAGTGCTCACCAATGCCTGGAGTCCTGTATTTTCCACCCTTCAAAACTGGGCTGCCTTGGCCATAATGAAGATGTCTTCGCTTGGGCTGAAGTCCGTTACCACCCTGACTGAGCAGCAGGTCTTTCTTGAAGGTCTTGACATGCTGCCTAACATCCAGCTACACATAATGATCTACAGCATGACAAAACGAACTTCTGACTGCAAAAAAGGTGGGTGTTTGCTTTACTCACAGAAGTCCCCACTTGTATGGGGAAAGTTTAACAACATCCAAAGGGTTGGAGGACTGAGCCGCTGTCAGAGGCCTTCCTGTGCTCCAGTCCTACAAGGCAGCTCAGCAGAGTCCAGAGTTTTGAAAGAACCTCATAAGGATTAAAAATATCAATCAATGAGTGCTGGTCCATGGGTGAGGCCAAGCCAGGCTCTGACAATTGCTCTCACAGTGATCTTATCGCAGCGCCGTGGGTCAAGAGTACCTTGGGCCAAGGTCTCCCACTCAAAATGGCATGTGGGGAAGGAGGAGCCCTCTGCAAAACATTGGTGTGTCTGGATTTCCCGAGCTTTCTGGTTCTTATGAATGTTTCCACATCATTTCAATATTTACAGATTAAAATACTAAAGCAAATAATATCAAAATGGTTATGGAGCATTCCCCGCACTGAGAATACCTTTCAGGGAATAAAACACTTGGTAACTTTATGTGTCCATTTTTATTTACTGCATACGTGGTTTTCAGCAAATAAAAGTTCAGATGTGTTTTCAAGACAAAAAGAGGTAGAAAAATATCGACAAAAATGTCATGGGCTCCTGACAAAGAAGAAATGGGTCTATTTCAGACCCTGTGAAAATGGAAGGAGAGTTGAAATGTCATTCAAGATGGGTTTATGTGCCCAAAAGCTTTCCTCATTTTTTTTTTCCCCAGCTATAATGATTGGCCTTTTCAAAGATATTAGCCCTATTGACATCCTTAGGTAATCACAGCACAACAACCTTGCTGCCACAATCTCTTCTCTACATGCCAGCCTTCCTCCTTCTGCTCTCCCTCCTCTGTGCTCTGTGCCCGAGGATGCTCAGTCCTGAGACTGACATCTGGTTGGGTAAATGCTGCCTCTGGTGTGAGGCAAGTCGCTGCCGTGCTGCTCTCGGAATGCCCTGTGCGTGCAGACTTGGTGGCTTCCTTACACTGTGCTAACATTTCTGGTGACCCTCAGAGTAAAACTTGGCAGATAACTGGGTTTTATACAAAGAGATGAGCATTTCTGTTTAATTTTCTCCCTTTTGTTACTAATCATATCACTGCAAAACGTAGTTTACAGCAATATAAATAGGATCTGTTGCTGGAGGGGATTGTACAGCTTCTGTCAACTTTTCAGCACCCAAATGTGAAACAGAAGCAATTAAACTCTGAGGGGAAAAAAGTAACAGTGTGGAACACATCAGAAATCGGGTCATGAATTCACACAGATGGGAAAGCCAGGAAGCAGAGGGAAAGCAGGATTTTGATTGACTCACCGTCAACAGTAAATGAGCCATTGGCGGTTTACTGTCAATTTTTTGCCTTTTAATCTGCAAGTTCCAGAGGTGATGGCACCCTCCACAACCCACTGCTTGGGGGAGGGGGGGAGGGGAAACTGGGGCAGGAAAAGCCACGGCCAGAGTTCAGGTGAGAGCAGGGGATGGGGTCAGCATCACAGAGGGAGGAAGGCAGCTTTCTCATTCCCTAAATCTAATAAGCAGAGCTAAAATTAAACGATATCCAGGCGATACAGTCATGAGCGTTAAAAATATGCCACCCAAAAGGGATCATGAGGTCTCTGCAGATTAAATAATAATAGCTTTGTGTTAGTAATTAGAGGCATTGGCCAGTTCCAAACCCCACAGCGGGAACTGCGATACAAACATAGCTGAAAGTAATGCTTGCTCTGGGGAGGCAGGAAGGAGCAGACATCCCCCAGCTGAAGGCAGGAGCTTCTGTTTGCTCTTACAAGGCATCTGCTGAACTGGTTGTGAGGAAGGGGATGCAGTGCTCAAATCACTCCCCTCCTGTGTCAGCCCAATGCCCTCCAGTGCAAAACCAGCTGCAAGCCAGCGGGGCACAGCAGGGCACCACATAGGAGAGCCGCACACCTTTGCTTGCTAGGCTGTGTCCAAGGGTTGGCCCAAACTCGGTGGGACCTGAGGGATTTTGCAAACCATGGGCGCTTTTAGCATGCAGAAGCTCAGCATAGGTCTCCTTTTCAAGCAGCAGTGCAGTGCTTCTGAGAATGAAACAATCAGTTATAAAAGTAACCTTGCAGCAAAGCTTCAAGGGGGAGTTATACATGCCAGCAAATTTTCCCTGTTTATTCATTCTAGACATACTTATAGACTAATTCTCCTCTTACTCTGATTTTATATCAATTATTCGCCATTGATTGAGTGGAGTTAATTTAAATTTACAGCAGCGTAAGTGAGGAAAAGCTGCTCATAATCAGTAGCAAGTTAATTCTGCCACCTTTACTCACCATGAATAGTACCTTACTCATTGAATAATCCTATAAATTCCTCTTGGGGTTTCTTGCAGAATAGGATAATGTGTGATCTGAGTAAGGATGGCAAATACTTTTCATACTTTTCAAATCAATTACTCCAGCAGACTGGACTTGGTGATAGAGCACCAGATTCTATGTGTACACCCAAGATTTATAGAGAAAAAATGACCTGGTAATATTGTGGGTTCTGTAGAAAAGGAGCAAGGCCACGCCATGATTTATACCCTTGAGTCAGAGCTGGCACAAAGAATTCAAGCTTAATCTGAGAACCTCAGATGTTCAGCTATGCATTCTTCATAATTTTCTTATATGCATATTTTAATGACATTTCCTGCCTACCATATGGCTTGGAGTTTGGGAGAGGTGCGATGTAAGAAAGGAGAAAAAATGTTATCACAGCAGTATTTGGGCCGACACCATTGGAACGCTCTTTCCCATGAGAAACCATCCATTTACATTGTGTATTTTCTTGTGCTTCTGAAGTGATTTCTCGATTTCCTCTTACTCGTAGAAAATGAATATGAAATGGTATTAGAGCAGGGTAATACCTGCTAAATTTTTCACTAAGAAACCACATTCACAATGGCAGTCCTTGTGCAGCCTATGCTTGTTGTAATGCTATAATGAGATGATAATAGCAGGGTGGCAAAGCCTTCGGCTACAGCAAATGAGAACGAGGCCACAAGCAGCAGCCACAGATACAGAAATGAAGCAAAAGAGTTGCCTACCACTGGAAAGCCTCAGGTAGGGAGGGATCTCCAGCAAGAGGTGACCTCAACTCTACTGCCAACCCTTAAATGAGGGCTGGGAAGGGGTGGATCTTGCCTCCACCCCTTCCAGTCACTCAGGTGTATTGCCTGCACTTGAGCTCCCCTGGGTTGGCCCTGCCTTCCCACCAGGTGCTCCATCACTTCTTCAAGCCAGGACTGAACACTGCCACTACATGCAGAAGGGATTTCCCTGAATGAGACCAGATTTGCTAAGGGCTGATGAACTCAAAATTCCTCAATAGTGGAACAGCTCTACATTTCCTATGTTAAATCAAAGCTTAGAAACTTAAGAATTATGTTATATGTTTTTGTTTTTACCAAAACCAAAACAATCTTGTTATCAATCAGGAGATATAGATAAATGTGTAAAATAATTAACTGTACTTATTAATCTTTTGAGAATGATTTATCTTGAAGACAAAGACTCAGTAAGCAGAAATTATATTAAATTCTTAATCAAACAAAATAGAAGCTTAGAACGAAAGCCCTTCTGCAGGGTTATCTGTTGTGATCTATACTAGGAGATAGAATCTGTGCCTCTGCAGAGGAATGTGTATTCTTTCTGTTGAGCCAGCCATTTTCCCAGGGGGTGGGCCTAAAATTGTATGCTTTTCTTGCTTTGCTAATCAAAAGGGGCAGGAAAGGAAACAAAGATCAGGAACCAGCAGTTGATGTCAAGAACAAGCTCAAGAGACATGCATTTCCTTGAGTTTAACTCCTCAGTCCTACAGCAAGGCAGCCTGTACCAAGCAGGGTACGCTATCACTGTGATGCAGAGTGGATACGTGTCCATGCACCCAGGTACACTGCCAATTCTACTATCATGATTCAGACCCAGGACATTGTTACTGGGGAGGTGGAAAGGGAATCTCCTCCAGTGCGGGTGGAAGGGCAGCAGCTGCATGTGGTGCACACAGCCCTGGTGATGGCCAGGACCAGCAGCCAGGATTGCACAGCCTGTGCTTGGCTCTGCATGTTGCGTGACAAATGGAAATTGCTTGTCTCTACCTGACTGCATGCGTTTCCACTTGATGGGTTTTATATTTACCTGTCTCCATTGGAGGAACACGCAAGTATGGGAGTGCAGTAATTTTCAGGACATCTAAGCAACCTGGCTTCTTTGATTTCTTCTTTTAAAAATAATTGTGTGATTCGTTTCTAACAGCAAAAATTCACTCTTCCACCAAAGGAAGGTCTCTTCATGAACGAGAGACACAAAGATGTTTGGATATCTGGAGATGGTTCCGTATCAATGAAACCATCTCGCGAGTCTCATGGTGATACTGCTGACCACGTACATTTGGCACTGAGCTGCAGAGCCAAGCTTCGTTCTGTATAAAGCCCAGTAGTCCCTGCGAATGGTAGGGCAATTTTAGTGTGTGCAGGGCAAATCATGTGTTCTGTGGCATGGACAAGACAGTGGATATGACTGATATGTATAACCATACGTGTCTGTGTGGTTTGTGGTGGGCAAGTTGGGAAAATGCAAATAGGAATTTGTTTACATTTGCTATTGATCTGTTAGATGATTTATTTGACCTTCTGCTTCATTTCATTGCCACTTACAATCCTGCCTACTTAGACTGTAAACCTTTCGGGAAAAGGATTATTCCTAGCCTGGAGGCTTCTTGATATTGCGTGAATCCCTAGGTGATTCTGTGATAATAATAATAGTCAAGAAGACAGAAAAAAATGGTTTTAAACGCACTGTGGTAAATGCTTGTGAGGGAAAATCCATGGAAACACCAGAAGAAATGGGGTAACCTTGGTATGGATATGTTTGAACTAGTAACTAAGAGCTGGAGAGAAAGACTGGGGAAGAACTGTATAACCGACAGGCAGACAACCTAACTATATTTAAGATGGTCATTTTTAAAAGGAAGCTTATGAAAGGGAATTTTGCTGTACTTATGGGCAAAACAGTGGGAACTGGACTCAAAGGGCTAAATAATTCCCATCTCTGGTCTTCTGTCCAGCACACACAGGGAAAGGACACGAAGTCAGTGGCTTGTGTGATAAGAGCATCCCAAGTTATTTCTATACAACTCTATGTTATTGCATTCCGACTTAGTTGAGAACCAAGAAGATTGTCTGATGCAACAAGTGAAAGCAGCATTATGAATTTCATAGAGGAGAACGGTTTGACAGAGATGAAGCAACTTTACCATGCAAAGAAAAACTGTGCTTCACTAACCAGCAACATTTTGTTTTTCCTGTCTGCAAAAACGAGACAAGGGAAAACCAAGTAACAAAATTTACTGGTGTACTTTAAAAAACAACAACCCTAAGTCATAGGAAATTGAGGTTTCAGCATAAAATGCATACACATAAAAAGAGGTTTCCAGAAGCAGGGAGAGGCTGTACTGCATAATAGGTGCAACAGTATTCAGTGTTTCCTGGAGAGCCACAGGATAAAGAGTCCAAATCTGCAGAAAATGATTGAGAGTTGAAGGGATCACAGGAGAGAAAAAGGAACACGTAACCAAGCAAATACAGAAGCAGCTCAACAGTGGCTGAAATTTACCTAAAAAGATGTTTCAGGGCAGTGAATAATTAAAGTTCCTGCCACGTATTTCTGTTTACCGTACTGAATATAACACAAATGAACTGTAATACTGGATTATTACCAAATTCCATTGAGTAAGAGCTGTGTTGTATATAGAATCATAGAATCACCAAGGTTGGAAAAGATCTCCAAGATCACTCAGTCCAATGGTCCACCAGTACCAATAACTCCCACTAAACCATGTCCCTCCGTACAACATCTACACGTTTATTGAAGAGCTGAAGGGATGGTGTCTCCACCACCTCCCTGGGCAGCCCATTCCAGAACATGACCACCCTTTCAGAGAAGAAATTTTTTCTTATACCCAACTTGAACCTCCCCTGCTGCAACCTGAGGCCATTCCCTCTTGTCCTATTGTTAGTTACATGGACAAGAGGCCGACCTCCGTCTCAACACAACATCGTTTCAGGCAATTGTAGAGAGTGATAACATCTCCCCAGGGAGCCTCCTCCAGACAAACAGTCCCAGTTCCCTCAGCTGCTCTTCATAAGATCTGCGCTACAGTTCCCTCACCTGCTTCATTGCCCTTCTCTGGAAACATTCCAGGGCCTCGATGTCTTGTAGTGAGGGGCCCAAAACTGGACACAGTACTTGAGGCCTCACCAGTGCTGAGTACAGATGGACCGTCACTTACCTGGTCCTGTCGGCAACACTGTTTCTGATACAAGCCAGGATTCTATTGGCCTTCTTGGCCACCTGGGCACACTGCCGGCTCACGTTCAGCTCAGCATCAGCCAACACCCCCAGATCAATTTCTTCCACACAGTCTTCCAGCCACTCTGCCCCAAGCCTGTAGCGTTGTCTGGGGTTGTGGCAGTCAAAGTGCAGGACCCGGCCCTCGGTCTTGTTGAACCTCATCCCATTGGCCTCAGTCCAGCAATCAGGCTGTCCAGATCCCTCTGTAGGGCCTTCCTTTTCCCAGGCAGGTCAACACTCCCTCCCAGCTTCGTGTCATCTGCAGACTTACTGAGGGTGCACTCAGTGCCCTTATCCAGGTCATCAGTGAAGATACTGAAGAGGACAGGCCCCCGCACCAACCCCTGGGGATCTTTGCTCATGACCAGTCAGATATAATTGATACATAACAGGTTTTAACCCACGTGCTTCACAACACAAGGCAGACCTACTTCTGCAAGATCAAGAGGAGCTGGTAGATTTACTCTGTACATGTTTTGTCACACCTTGGCTTTCAGGGCACAAGAAAAGTTACCTCTTTTTACTTCCCTCAGAAAAGGCAATTTCTTCTGATACCTACAGCTTCATACGGCAGAGACTTCAGCTTCAGTCAGAGCTTCCTTTTTAGGACCATTTACTTGTCCTTCCCAACTGGCACCTCAGCCAGGTTCAGAGCACACCCAGCTCTTTTTTGTACAGTTCAACAGAGTTTTAAAGTCAGCGTTTTATGCCTTTCTCTTGACAGAAAACATGGTAATTTCAGAGCTGATTAACATTTTTCACAGGAATGTTTTCCCATCAGACAATTTGGTTTCACCTAAACTGAAATTTGCAATGAGAAAATGTCAGTTCTGAAAAAAATAAAGAAAAAAAAAAAGAGTTTTTCAAGCTGAGAGAAACGTAACAAAATATTTTGTTTAGGGTTGACATTTCAACATAAAATGGCTTTTTGTAGCTGTTGATTCAAAATTAAAAATGTCATAACAGAATGACACATTGGATCGTTCTGTTTTGCTATAAGATGCCTGGATCTTAACATTTAGTCTTTATCCCAGATTTTTGACTTTCCGTTCAAGTTTGAGGTGAAGAATTATCTTGAAATTCCCATGGAAAGAAGGTTCCATTTCCTCCTCTGTCTTCACGCTGGGGGGAGAGAGCGTTCTGCAGCTGGAGGAGCTGATGGGGAAGCTGGGTAGCCTCATTCTGCACTCTGTTTCTATGTCATGGCTGGGATACATGCAACTGGCCAAGGCCCTTCTTAAAGCCCCCGGCTGGTTGGGCAGTTATGGGTTTATTTTCCTTAAAATCAACGCAGAGCGCTTGACGACATCCCCAGCAATGCTTTGGAAAATCCTTAAATCCTGTTTGTAAATTAGGAATAACAGTACTTGCCTGTCTCACATGAGAGGGCTGTGAGTCTTAATTAATTGGTGCTTATAAACTTCTCTCCGATCCTTGAAAGGTGCTGCAGAGATCTCAAATCATGTTTACCGAAACGAGTGATTCGGGTGACGTAGATAGAAGCACTGAGCAAACCCAGCTGCCACTGCTAACAAGTGCCAATCTTTTGGGTTGAACAGTACCTCTAATCCTCTCTGCCAGGTTCTGAACTCCCTTCCATGGGCTCTTCTCCTCCTCATTTTTATACATAAATGTAAAGCGGTACTTTTCAGGAAGTTAACAGTATTGCTAATTAAAAAGATGGATTATCCTGCCATCGGTGATGCGGGGTTTCACAAAGAGCTTCCACGGTGTTTCAGTTCCAGACACATAACCGTGCCTCTGTTCCTTTCCTTTGTGTTTTTCTTTCTGTTTGCACCGTTGACATCATCTCTAACTCACTCACGTGGACACAGAGGGGCGAAAGTTTGTGATCAGGACAGCAGATTCTGCAAAACAAAGCATGTAAGCGAAGAGGCTTTACCTAAGCTCTATCCAAGGCTCCTTGGCCAAGGCTTTTCTTGCTCTGGTTGGTCCTCAGACACGTAGGATATTTTTCCACAGAGTTAAAGTGTAGACCATATCAGCAGTACAAGAGAAAGAAGATGGACCAGGGTTCTTGACTGAACTGCATGCTAATTTCTTGATCTCTGCACTTCCCCCATCACTCCTCTCAGTGCATCTCTTCCCCACTCAGGTGAAAACAAACCTCTTGTCTCACACTTCCAGGCTCTTTTAGGCTGCTGTTTGTCAGGTGAGCTTCTGTCTGCCTGCTCTTTGTAGGTCTGTCTCACCCTCACCAGCTTATCCACCATCCTTATTCTCCATACTGTCCTGAGGCTTTGGGTCTCCTAACTGCCAGGCCCAGAAGTTGAGCAGTGTGTTTTTTCTTGCACCATGTGCTTTAGCTCCTGTAGGAAAACATGCAAAGAAGACTGTGCCAACACACACGTGATTACATAGCTACAGGCCAAGGAGTGCTTCTCCTTAGTCCTTTTAACTCTCCCCCATGTGGAATGAATGAGATGAAAGAAGGCACAGTTGGTTTGTTGGTTTCATTTTCCTTCATTTCTTGCTAGTTTAATGGTCTCCATAGGCGAGCTTAAGCTCGTATTTAAAAAAAAGAGATCACATCACGTACTATTATTATTCAACTCGTTTCTAGCATAGCAGTCCACAGTCTGAGTGGTCATCTGGCAGTTGCATCTCCAGTAGGGTGCTCACGTTTCCACTGCTCCTCTCCCCAGCTGACCAGCGACTGTTCTATTACTTGCAGCTGCTCTGCTTTTCTCTGGTTGGACTGAGATGGTCCCCACTCTTGATGATGGTGGCACTTCAGCCATGGCTGCTGTTGCACAAAGGATGGGGAGATGGACTTACATAGACTGTTTTTTTTTTGCAGGATCCGTAGCTGATTGCATGCGTCATCCCTATCAACTCTATGTTAGGAATAAAGTGAAAGCCAGAGAGAGCAAAAGGGAAGGGGAAAACCCTCCAATGGCCAACAGGAAAAGGCACGATGGGATCTGAGGCTCTCATAGCAAGTAGGAGGCCACAAAAGAAACGGTGTAAGAATAACAGCATGAGAAAAACACGGGGGGAAAGTACAATAGCAGCATGGCAACAATATGGGAAAAGACTGCTACTGGCATTCTGAAAAAGCACGGTTTCAACAGCTTAAGTGAAGGGTTACAGAGCTGCAAATAGCAAGCCCTTGGCATTACTGAGACTAAAGCACTGTGCATCAGCAGCCCTCAGGAGCACTGTGGGTGCTCTGCTTTGTTCCCCCACTCTTTTGATACCTACTCTATAACACATTTATTTTGATTTCTTTGTTGGAAATCCCCAACTAAGAATAGCAGCGTTCCTGCCAATGTGATGTCTGGGCAGCTTCAGCCTTTTGGTAAGGAATGCAGTTTGGCTGTAGCAAAATAAAGCTGGTTACTTGGTTATAAGCTGGTGCATCCCAGATTTAGCCAAGCCCCATCAGCAGCAGTTCTCTGCATTTCTGAAGTACCAGCCAGTATGTCGTGCCACATCGTTAATAATCATTGCTGAACAACGGAATCCAGTCAGCTATTCATTTTCTTCATTACATTTCAGTGGGTTGGTCCTTCTATTGGCATTCACAGGGAAAATGTCCCTATTATACATTACATGCAGATGTGGGGGAGTAAAGATTCGTAGCCAGGATTTTCAAAGGGAACTAAGGGGATTAGGTACTCAAATACCCTTGAATTTCTGTGGCTTAGGTACTTTTTAAAACTCAAGACAAAGCTATTGAGGAATGATTGGTGGATTCCGTAGGTAATCATATTTAATGTGACTCATTCTCATTATGTTTTTGTCTCTGAGTCTACCAGTCCTGGGAACTGTATTCTCTGTCCTCGCTCTGTCTGCATCTCCTTCCATACGGCTGCCTACAGCATCCTTGTGTCTGGTCACATTTGTCTCCGTGTGCTTGGCACAGTCTCTCCAGCGACCGATTCTCTCTGGCTCTCTCCCTGCACCCCCACCTTGACGTAGGAAGGCCAGAAATGTTTCTCTGCACGTGGCACCCAGGCCGCTCACACCGACTGCTTCCTTTGCATTGTTACATCTTTGTTTCCCCATCGAGAAGCATAATACCTTCCTTGTGTTCAGGCGAGGAAGAAAAGCGAAACCCGTAAACAGACGCGGTAATTAGATCTGATGCCCAGGCTCCAGGGAGGAAATTGGGAGATAAATTAAAAGTTGGTCCCCTTGGAAGGTTCCCCAATGGATATTGATCAGGCTTAGGCGAGCTAGAAACAGTCCAAGGAGAATTTATTCATTAGAAGCTGACAACCAATTGTTTCTTCCTCTCTCTGTTTCGAGGCTGCGGTTTTTGTTTGCCCGTTTCTCCGATCGAGGCAGCAGGTAAATTCCTTTAACTGCACTGCTTTGTCTGTGTCTGGGGGCAGCGGAGTGGAAGCATGAGGGCTGGCAAAGCTCGTTAAAGTCAAGAGCTCAGAAGCAGAGCGCAGGTCTTGCCATCGCCCTCCCCAGAGATGCTCGGAGCCGCTCTGAATTCCCTGCTGAGACCCTGACCTCTTGTCCTGCAGATTACACAGCTGGTTAGCTAAAACCTCTCTGGCACAGACAGCATTCCCAAGGAATACACACGGATCTCTGCTCAGGAGCAGAGGGAGGCAGAGAGGTACAGAGAGCCCTTGGAGGCTTTCATCTGCCTTGTCAGCGAGTCTGGCTATTTCTCCCTGGCTGCAGAGCCAGCTATGATTTAAAGTGAGTTATCAGCTTGCCTCTAATCATAATTTAGTAGTTTGCTACTGTTAATAGCTTCCAATATAGCTGATATCTAAAGGAGTTCTGGACCCAGTTCTGACTGGGATACTGCTCAGGATAACAACTCCATGTAGACAATCACTGCTATACAAACGTTTTCAGGACTGCAAAGGAAGCTTCATAACTTCGCAAACGCCACATGCAAAGTTAGCAAACACAAACCCGAGCCTTCTCTTGAGTATCCAGTACTGTCTTTAAACTCATCTGCTACACAGCAGCTCAGTTTGGGACAGTGCACAGAATAGGTGGAGCTTTGTGAATGAACAGCTAGTCAATATTTTATTTCCTTCTCGTTGTTTGACATACGGTTGCAGGCTTTGTTTGCTGGACACAATTCAAACCATGCTTTGGAGAGAAAATTATTAATTTTGTCCTAATTGGTTTTTTTGGGGGGAGGGGTACACATCATCATAGCAGCAAGCTGCCAACTAACTTAATTGCACAGCATCTCAGGTTGGTGTGGGCAAACAATGGGTTTGGGTTTCTGTTTGGATGGATGAGGCAGGGATATTACAGAAGGGAATTTCCCAGTTTTGTGTTACTCAATTTAAATCCCCTATGTCTAATTTTTAGGTCTGACTTAGCGCTATGAAGCATCCCTCATTTTAACAACAGCGCCCATTAATTTTGGTTGGAGGTAGGTTTGCTCAGGGCGTCTGCGACCTGCAGTCAGGGAGCAAGAACAGGGGGCCAACCCAACGACTGGGTGAGCTCTCATGGTGCTTGGTTTAATCATTTTGCTTAGCACTGGGAAAGTCCATCCCTCTAGACATTCAGGGATGGACTGTAGACATTGAATGTAGACATCCAGCTACATCAGCCTCGAGACCTTCCTCTTCTTTCTTTGCAGTTCCTGGCCTCATTTGCTGTACGCGTTCATCCCTGCAATAGATGAGTGGAGATCCTACAGAAAACATCCACTTTCAGTCAAACTTCTTGCTCTTCTGAAGCATAGGTCTGCCATGTGCAATGTGTGAATCAGGCTTCCGCCAGCAAATAGCATGTGATAGAACAGGAAAGGACCAGATCGCCAGAAATATGTTCAAAGGAGCTGGGTTTGCTAGGTCTTCATGTTACATTTGCACCTGCTATTTCCTGCCTTCTAAATACATGACATTTCAGTATCAGCAATTTTTTCAAGGCTTTGCTTCTCTTATGTACGTTCGTGCATGTCTATGTGCATAAATTCATTGTTTTGGTTTTTTTTTTTAAAGCAAACTGAAACTTCAGAAATTCCATTGTGTGAGTTCAGCTTCATTCCTAGGTGATTCATCGGTAACATGGGAACATTTATACACGCTGTATAGACCTCTACCATCCGGGCTGTGGGAGTACCTGATAGCAGGAGTGCATGGTTATCTTCCTTGTAGGTCAGCTTACAGAGGAGGAGGCAAATGCTTTACATCTGGGTTTTACAAATGCTCACCACCAACAAGAGATAGTGAGACTCTTGGATCTTGGGTTGTCCTCTGGGCTCTGAAATAGAATGTGCCCTTCTGGGCACAGACTTTTCTGCCTTTTCTTCCCCTAATGGTCCCACAGGTCTTCATCTCTGCAGTTTATCTAGGCACTCTGTTTTCTCTAACTTGGCTAAGCCCTTAGGATGTGTGAATGCAAATCCAGACAATACACGGCTGCTACTGAAATGTCAAAATTCTGAATCAGTTTTACACTTTAACATAAGGGATATGATGATTTATTTGTGGTTTATTGAGGTAGGGAAAGGTGCACTGTATAAATAGATAATACTGATTGTGATATCTGCTGCTGAACACGAAGAAAAAACATCACATCAGTGGCTTTCCCACCCTTCTTTTCTCTTACAGAAAATCTGCAGTACTCCAGGAAAGTTTTTTTCCCTAGATTTATCTCCAGTGGGTTAGTAGCCGCTAGGCCAAGATGTTTCCCCATGTGATTTATATGTTTCTTCACTGGGCTTGGGATTTAATGTTTCCCCCCTAGGTGCTGGCCATTTGAAGCACAGCTTGGAAGAATGAAATAGTGTTTTAAACTCTCGTTTCCATCTCAAAGTTGGACTTTCAACTTTAAAAATGGATTGACGGTGGGTGAAAGGTCCTGGCTCGAAGGGTTCTGCAGAATGAGGTTCTTTATTTCATGAGAACTGGCGTGCCACGGATGGGAACACGGGCATCTCTGATGGCCATCTCTTACTGCAATGTGACCTGCTCCTGAACAATGGGTATCGGCTGCTGGCTTACATTGATAGGTATGTTATAAAGACCTGGTCACCACCTGGTCTCTACCTTAGCTTGCCAATTAGCAATAGCTTGGATAGTGGCATTCAGTGGAATTGTTCCTTGTTCCTAGGAAGAGCTGGATGGGAGCTGCTGACTCATTGCCCATCGGCCATTCTGCCACCGTTGCAATTCATGAGGTTGAGCTGAGGTCACACTGGTGCACAAAGGCAGGATGGGATGGGCTTGTACCCCCATTCCCAGCTCTTAGCCAGACTGCTTCTCTTAGGGATTTGTTTTGCAGCTTGAAAAAAATATAAAGCTTGATGAAATGCAATTTTGAAACATATGCATTTGGTAAATTAATGAACTAGCACTGACTAAATGAAATTATCAAGAGCAATCAAAACTCAGAAGAGAATTTTTTTTCAGGTGATTATAATGAGCTTCTCTCTACACACGGACAAAAAGTTCTGTGTGAAATCTGTGTTTCATGGCAGAAATGTTCACTTTTAGTCTCCTCGGTAAGAAAACATTATATGAAAAAAAGAAAACAAGAAACTCCAAAGTGTTCAATTCCATTTCATTGGTTTCGGGTTCGTTGTTCTTGGGTTAATACTGGAAGAAGAGCAGGATCAAAGCAGAACAGTTTTACTGATGTTCCCACACTCCTTTTGCAGACAGGAAGGGATCCTCCTATGGGTTCAACTCATCTGCAACAACTTACTGTCCAGTGAAAAGCTTCCCTCCCACGCACCCTGACGCAGATGTGAGGAAGATGTGTCCTCATCTTCCCCTGCTGACAACTCTTCTTGTTCTATCAGGGCCAGAGGTGAGCAGGCAGATGGGCTGACCCGAGGCACGTGGCCATGGAAGGGTGGCAGAAGTCTGGCCTTGCACTGCTCCTGGTCACAGCCCCGTGTTTTCTGCATGTTCGGTGGGAATACGCCTGAGAATCTGTCTGAGCTTCTGCTGTAAAGCTCAGTAAAACCACAGTGCCAAATTTGTCTCTGATACAAGCCCTGTTTGATTTCAGCAAGCTCACTCCAGGGAGAGATTTGTACCTGTGTATTTGATGTGTGCTAAATGGAAAAGTGAGGTTTTCTGCTAATGCTCTTTGCTATGGCCAGGCTAGAGAAGATGCTGTTGCACTGCTTTTCCAACAAAACAAGAATACATATTCTGTATTTATACCTCCAGAGCCATCCCCAGCTCCATTTATTTGTAAAATTAAAATCCTAGGTAATGAAAGAGGCGTTAGATTCTCAGGCAGCAGGAAGCAAATTGGAAGCTGGCAGCCAGCTTTGTTTTCTTTCCCTGTGACGTCTCTGATCAGGAAGAGGTGAGGATTGAGGGAGGCCACGAGGGCCAGGGTTTGCCTTATGGGGTGCGAGTTGTCTGGGTGCCCTCCTAGTGCTGTCCTGCATACGTTCAGCTCACAGAGCTGTGGGACTGCCCAGGCCACCCCCTCCCCAGGGAAGACAGATATGGTTCTGTCTCTCTTATTTGAGTTAGCGTGTTCCTACCTCTGTGAAAGAATATTGAGCCAGCAAAGGCTTCCATCACTGACACCAGGGCTCCTGGGGAGTGACAGCATCCCCACCTTCCTGCACTCCTTCTCTGCAAAGCCAGCCACTAAGAAAAAGGGAAGAAAGGAAGGAACACAGGCAAGCTTTCCCTTCCTTGTGTAGGATCTTGCAAGTCTGTATAATGACATTTGCCATTGCCTCCCACATATTTCTATCTCAAAGGAGGCTGGAGTAGAGGTTAAGCTTTGTAGGTCAGCAATATAAAAAACAAAAGCCCTGCTCCAGAGGTACCCACTGGCTTGTGATG
>PPHD01003583.1:3855-30992 GCA_002909625.1 Bambusicola thoracicus | reverse complement strand
GGCCGAGCCGCCGCGCCCGCTCCATGGAGGCCGCGGCCGAAGCCCTGGGGGGGCCGGCGGCGCTCAGCTGCTTCTCCTACAACCAGGACTGCACGTAAGCGGGGCGGAGGGCGACGGTGGGCGACGGGGCGGAGCGGGGCCGCTCCCCTCAGGCAGGGCCGGACCTGACAGGGAGGCGGCTCTCAGGGCCTCGCGGGGCGCAGGGCCCAGCCGGTGCCTCCCGGTCAGGCCGCGGACAGCCGGAGAGCGACTTCCAGCGGGGCTCGGGCTGTCAGCGGGGATCTGCCCGCCGCCTTCGGCTGAGAGAGTGGCGGTGCCCGGAATGGCCGCACCGAGCCCCCCCGGCTCCGAATCGCGGCCTGCCCCTTCCCAGCCCATCACCGAGAGCCGTTGCTCAGTGGCACAGCGAAGACCACAGGGCTGGCAGCTCCGGTCAGGTTTGCAGACGCTCCTGTGGAGGTGCTGTCAGCCTCCCGGCCTCGCTCCGTGCCCAAACAAAGAGCAGCACAGTGCTGCTGACGTGAGCCTGCAGCTGCCAACGCAGGGGATTCCGGGGCAGCTGCTCGCTGAAGGCCGGGATGTTAATGATTGGTGTCTGAGCAGAGCCAGCCCTTGGCACGGCTGTGCTGCATGCCTGCAGCCCTCAGTGCAGGCAGAGCCACTCCTGGCTTCAGAAGGCCCCTCTGTAATGCAGCAGGTGTGTCCCAGAGGCCCTGTCCGCAGGCAGAGAGATGACTGTCCTCCCAGCAGCCCCAGAATCCCCGTGGGTGACACTATTGCACATGGATGCTCTGCGAGCTGCAGCATCCTCAAATGGAAAGCAGGATGCCTAGGTTTGTTATGCATAGTTGGCTGAGTGGACACTGAAGTTGTGCCTTCTCAGACCGCAACATGATGAATTACCCATTCCTCTTATCTGCAGGGACTCCTTGCTGTAAATGTGCTACTGGATCTAAACCAGCAGGCTTTTGTCTTATCTTTGCAGCTCCCTGGCAATCGGAACCACAACTGGATACAGGCTTTTCTCCTTAAGTTCCGTGGAACAACTGGACCAGGTCCATGAAAGCAGTAAGTCCCCTCTCCTTGGGTATTGGCACAGGCTTATAGCTATGTTACTGCTATCTGGTTTGTTTTGAGGGAGTGATCCTTACTGCTCTTGCAGCAATGGCATCTATTTCTGCTGCTCGCTTATCAGGAGAGAAACAGCTCTGGTTAATGCCCTGTGCATAGCAGTCTTTAGAGCCAACTGCAGCTGTGGAAAAACTCCTGAGCCACCGTCAGTACTTTAACAGAGTTGGAGGAGTCCTACAAGTTTAGAATCCAGCTTCTTCCTCACTGCTTGTCAGTCTGACAGCAGCAGTTTGTTCTGGAAACCAGTATTTAGAGCTAGTTTGTGGGCTGAATATTTCACACATGAGAGGCTGCAGGCCAGCAGCATGGACTCTGGATAACTCACACGCTTTTAGTCCTATGTGTTATTTACTTGTAAGATGTTTTTGATGGGCTTCCAGTCTAAGGAGGTCATTCACAGCAGGCTTTCAGCCATTAGCTGTGCTCAGAGCAGCATGCAGTGCACTTAACAACCCAAGACAAGTCAGACCTTATGTAGTACATACTCTGGTCTGGTTCAGGCCAGAAGCAGAAACGCTTCAGCTGAGATGGTACCAAACAAGATACAACTCACTCATGGGAGATACTTCTCCACTGGCTACAGTGGGAACTTCAGCAACTAGACATAGCGGCTTCATCTGGCACAAAGTTCAAGCTCCTTCTTTGCCTTACAGAGTAAGTGAGCTGCTGTAAGGCAGCAAGCTACAGCCATATTCCAAACTCCTAAATAACTCTGAATTGTCCACACAGTCAGATCCAAGGATCAGTGAGAAACAGATACCTGCAGGTGTTACGTGCATGGTAAGGGGCTGAGATGCACTGTCATACATCATGGTTGTAGATCAGTCCTCATACCTCCAATGCAAGACAGCCCAAGCACTAATTCAGGACTATTTAACTGGAAGTCATAGTTCCTAGTTATCTAAGTACATGTTCAAAAGGGTTATTGTAATGGTGCCTTTCCAGCATAAGAGCCCACACATAGTCACTGTAAAACATATCACACCACTGTTCACCTCAGCATTGGAAAGAGTAAACGTGTCAGTCTTCCCACATCCAGAGAAGGCTAGAAGTCAGACACCATGTAGAACAGACAGTGAGTTACACACGGCTGTGCCTTACCTTGGTAAGTCCTGGCCATTCATTGCCTCTAGGAAGGCCCATGATCAAGCTGACTCTCATTTCCTTTCACAGGAATGAACTCTTCCTCTTTTATATTCCACCCCAAAGATTGATTACAGCTGGAGGGCTCTGCCCAGGAGGGCATGACAGCATTCTGCCTTCAGGAGAGGCTTCATTAACCCCTTCCTGCTTTGTGCCAGCTATGAGAAATTTTTAATAGAAGCTGATGTTGAACTTCTTAGCCCTTAGCCTAACTCCCATTTCTTCCTGAGTTGAGCTTCACTTGTCACTGCAAACAAACCAACCATAAACCAAGCTAAAGACTGTCTCGCTTTCCTTCTGTGCCCAGATGAAATCCCAGATGTTTACATTGTGGAGCGTCTGTTCTCCAGCAGCCTTGTGGTTGTGGTCAGTCATGCCAAGCCGCAGCAAATGAATGTCTACCACTTCAAGAAAGGGACAGAGATCTGCAACTATAGCTATTCCAGTAACATCCTGTCCATCCGGCTGAATCGTCAGGTAAGGAGCTGGGGAAATGGGTTAGCCAGAGCTGTCCCACTCTGGCTCTTTACTGGTGCTGACTCTACACAGACCAGAGTCCAGCTGGCACCCTGCTGCTCAGCAGAGCAGCAGCAGCCTGGGCTTATACTGTGTCTCTGCACAGGGCTCGGAGGGATAGGTCCATGTTCTCTTCTGCCAGCTCCACCTCAGTCCTGGTTACCTCTGAGCAAGGAGGAGGGTGGCTATGGATATCATCTGCCATAACCACTTCAGATGCTGAGTCCTTGTTTTCTTAGCAGTCATACAAAGGCTTTTTGTTGTTTGCCTTCTGACCTACTCAGCATGCAGTTCTGGAAAAAAGCTCCACCTTTTTATTCATCTTTTTCCCTCCCCTGGATTCCACATCCTGAACCCAGGACCACCTCTGCCATCTTTATGCAGATGAGACTGTCAAAGTTGGTAACAAAACCCAGGATTAATGTGAACTCCGTCATGGAGGCAAAAGGCTGCTTCTCAAGTACTGCTAGGCACCGTGGTTTATTTTTAAAGGAGTAGAAAATGTTCAGGCCATTTGGAAGGAGGCTTTTAGACTGTTAGCCTCTGAACTGATGTAGCCTTATGCAGCTCTCAGCCCTATTGGAATATTTAAAGTCATCTTTCTTCCATAATTATATTCAAAGTATGCGCCGTAAGAAGCTAAGGACATTTTACAATGAGGAAATAAGCAGTCTGGGTAATTGTATATAATCAGCTTCTCCTCACTTAGCAACAGTGGGACCTGCAGTAAGGTTCTCCCATAGGGAAACGCTGGTTGAGTTTCCAGTAAGGCTGTGTTTGACCAGAAGTTCTTGTACTACAATTAAATTTGTCCTAAATGGATTTTTTTCACTTAAGCTTACAATGAAGCTGGCAAAATAAGAACTTCCTCTGAATTGCAGATAGATGTATGTGTATAAAAATAAACTGGGAGGTTCTGCTTAGATAAGTATGTGAGTAAAATAAGTCCAGGATTTTTCCCGTGTGCTGCTCCAGTGACTGCCTGAAGATGATGTTAAAAGTCCATATAAGGCCAAATCTCACATAAGCTGTTAACACAGGAAAATGGTAGTAAATAAAACAGGAACAGAACTCAAACAGCGCATGTTTTGACTTGATCTGTCTGTGAAAAATCCTTGTGCAAACAAAAGAGCCCCTTGGATGTTGCTGATCCACGGGAATTCTTTGTTTCAGGCTCCATTATAACTCACATACACATTAAGCTAGGTCATGGAGTGTCTCAAAGCAGAGAGTAAGGCTGTACCGTGAGATCAGCCAGAATCCCTCCTGCAGCCTCCCTGGATTCTCAGTCACTGTGCTAAAACGCTGCTGAATTTTTTGGAGACATTTGATAGTTTTTGTCTGGCTGTATCCATAGCCAACACATCTTAAGTCCTCAGCATACAACTCAGCCGCTTCACCAGATTTGTGTCAGACTTCAGTTCTGAAGAGAAACGTGAGATGCAGTGCCTTGAATGGTGCGCAGCAGTCGCAGCACCAGGCACCTTCTATGAGGCTGTCTGTGCACAGTGAGAATAAAACTCATTCCTCATCTCAGCAGGTTTTGAGAACCAGCCCTCTCCAGCTCCCACTGAGCGTGCCCAGGCCTCTTTTACCTCTTCACCTCCCACCCCCATCGCCCTCCTTTGTGCCTTCCTGAATTTTTTCCCCCGTCAGTGCCAGCATCTCTTGCTACAGCTCTGGCTTGCTGCTTTGCTATCATCTGGAGTGCTTCTCTTCACCTGTACATCACTAGCAGTGCGTTTTGCAGTTCTGGGAAAGCACACGGTGGCTTTGCTGAAATCAGCTGTATAAATATGACTCTGACGGTCCCTGCGAGCAAGTTGATGGCTGTTACTGTAGAAAAGGCAAAGTCTTCCTGGAAATGCAAAATGGCTGTGACACAGCCCCAGATGCTGTGGTTAGCAGGAATAGAAGTGGGAAAGAGTTTGATCTGAGAGTAATGGTGGAGCAAGGCAAAGATTTTCTAATGTGGGTGTTTTCAAGTTAGTAACTAAACTCCACATTTAGATACCAAATAAGTGGCCTCATTTCTAAAGAGGTGGAGGCTCTGTACGTCCCGTACATGGATTTGGGTGCTTCAGCTTCAGCAGCTAGGGCAGAGTCTGGCCTCACACTTTTATTGGGATGTTTTCAGAGCTTCGGGACAGATGGCACTAATAGAGGTGGAGCTGTGCACACCCAGGGGTCAGAAAGCACAGTCCTCCAGCCAGATCCAAAGCCTGGTCCCAAAAAAGCTTCTATGTAAAATGCTTCTGCAGAAACTCATAGAGATCTGGACACAGAGCAGAGCAATCACACAAATGATGGCCCAATGCTAAAGTTACAATATTAGGCTTCCTTTCTGCCTTTCCTGCCTGTGGTTTGGCAGCTCCTCGCTCCACAGCTGCCTCCTGCTGGGTGGGTGTTTGTTGCTGATGAGTTCTACAGAAGAGGTGCAAGCACATCAGCTTGGAAATACCCTGCCTGTCTGCCAAGGTGGTGCAAACGCGAGGTGTGAAGCACCAACCTCTGTGACTATCTGAACAACTTGTTCCTAGCCCAGTTTTATGCAATTCTGCCTCACAACTTTGGGCACATAAAGCACAGTCTTGCCTGCTTGTGCTGACACATTAGGTTTAGCAGCAGGGGGAGGCCCACCACTTAGATGCTTGCTTCCAATTTGGAAAGAAGTCAGGGCAAGGGGCAGGAAATCCCATCTGCAGGCAGGCTAACAAGCAGGACTGGCAGCCTCTCTGTTCCCTGCTCTTTATGATCAAAACGTAGTTTGTTGTGAAAAGAACTGCAAAGAGAAGTTGGGATAGAAATAGATGCTAACCAAGACCCACGGCAAGGGTATAACTAAGGTCTGTCTTTATGTTCTTAGGGCCTAGGGATGTGGAAGATCATCTTGTAGAGTAACAGAGAAGTTGTTACCATGTTCTATCTGCTTTCTAAGGCAAAACCAGATGTAGTCAATTCTCAGAAGCAGAGCCATCCAAAATCAAAGGGTGTCCACGGGGAGGGGATGTAGAAGCAGAAGAGGTCATGTTTCTGCAGCATTACAGCAAAATCCCTGCTGAGTTTTTCCAGCAGCAGTATTTGAGTGTGCCAAGTATGGGAGCAGTGCTGGTGAGGTTCTGTACCTGTGTCCTTGCAGAGGCTGATTGTTTGCCTGGAGGAGTCAATTTACATCCATAACATCAAGGACATGAAGCTTTTGAAGACTATTCTGGATACGCCCCCAAATACAACAGGTAAGCAAAGGAATCTGTGTGTAAGGGAGAAGTGAGCTCTGCAGGAGCCTTCCATAGCCACAGTATCTGTTTTAGAATTCAAACCAGCCTGTGGTATGTGTATTCTTAGCAGCGCGACTATTTCAGCACTGGGGAACCAGAAATGTATGGAGGCAGTCAGTCAGGCATATGAGAGAAGAAACCCTGCTCTGTCCTGAGTAAATGCTTCAAAGACAGCAGCGTGATTTAAGTTCAGTCCCTTCCCTTCCTGGAAGGGATATCCATGCAGCTCATGGCTTCACGGAGCACGCTTTTGTTCCCTGTTACAAGACCAAAGCTGCACAGCAGGCCAGGACTTCAAACTCCCCTCCATATACAGGGCAACTTCATGTTCTCCCTCTGGGGCTCCCAACCCCTCCCTTCAGCGTGCCCTGTGCCAGAGTCCCACAGTGCTTTCCCTCAGGACAAAGGGGCCCTGCTTCCCCGCTGCCAGCATGAGTCAGCTGTGGAGGCACACCTTGGCACTCCCTGCAGACCTGCTTCACACCACGGGCATGCTGCTCCGCCAGCCAGGCGGCTCCTGTGATCAATTAGGCGCTCAGAGTCAGCTCCCAGAGTGAGTAGTGCTGCAAAGAGCACCTGGGACACAAAACACAGCCAGGCACAGTGCTGATTCCACCGTGCCTCTGAGCCGGCCCTGCCAGGGAGTTCCCTGAGCTTGGGCTGCCACCTGGGATTGTTCCACACACGTGAGAAACCCACAGGACAGGGCAGGTGGCTGCGCAACAGATTTTCCCTGCGTAGCGTCGGGTGAATCCTGCTGATGGAGAGGAGCAGTTTTTAGCAGTGAGCAGGGAAGCCTGGCTGAGCGCCCACGGCAGCGCTGCCGGATGGAGCTGTGACATCCCGGTCACAGACCGCAGCAGCTTTCCAAGGGCGGTTGGTTGTGAAGTTATTGATGTGCTCATGCCTGGCTTCTGGGCTTTCAAGGGATGCTGTTCTGGCTTCTCCCCTGACCTACTTCAGGTCTTAACAGATGGCTTCCTCATGTAGATTAAACATACTAAATACTGCAAATATAATTAAAGTTTAAAACCTTCCTGAGAAAGCCTGGCAGCAGCGGGCAGGAAGGGGGATACCCAGGCCTGGAGCTGTTCTGATCAGGTCACGGTTTAAAAGCAACAGCAATCAGCAGTCAGTGGGACAGGACTAGGCTGCTGCGGATCATAGGACTTCATGCAGGCTTAATTTTCTAAAACTCTTTCACCACAGCAGCTGTCATTGAAATGAGCTGAGTGACGGTGCTGTGACACGTGTGCTCCCTCTATCCCCCAGCATCTGCTTTGCTCCCAGGCCTGACCCCCAAAGACAGCGTGTCCAGGAGGCCAATGCAGGCCCAGCCTACTGCTCCCTTTCGGAGCAGGGATCTGGGGATTTGCTGCACACCCATGGGGCAGTCACTGTGGGCTCGCAGCCTGGCGCTGTGCAGGACCCGGCTCCCAACCCATCGCTTTCCTTCAGCTCAGGCCACACATGAGGGACTGCACGTCGAGCAGCCCACGCTGCTGTCACACGGCTGAGGGAAGTGCAGTGACCTCGGGCTCCCCTCGCACGCACATGCCAGGAGAAGCGATGCTTCCTGCGGGGCGATGTGCGCAGCCTTTCCAGGATGATCGCACGCACCGCGGGCTGTCCGCTCGGTAATGCCTGGCCAGCCTCCTCCATGCAGGAGAGGAAAATGCCCGGGGTGGGCGAGTCTGTTGTTTTTCATGCATGATCAAATAAGGAGTGAATCTCTCTCCTGAGACTAAACCACTCTGCTTAGTCGTGAGCTTTCAGCTCCAGGCGAGCACACGAGTCAGGCTGATTGCTCGTGCATGAAGCAAAGCCCCCGGGGAGCACGGCTCTGCAGAGCGGGGCTGTCTGTCACCATCAGCATGCTTGCTGTTCAGGAGAGCACTGGTGGCTCTTGTCCCCTGAGAGTCCCAGCCCGAACTGCTCCAGGGAGGGCAGGAGAGCCCCACAGAGGCTGCGAGGTGACTCATGTCAGAGGCAGGATTTGCACTGAGGTTGCTGTGCTCAGTGCTCATGCTGACATGCACACTGTGAGGGCTGATCTGTGGAGACAACTGCAGCTTTGGAAACTACTTCAAGTGGTTCCCTTGAACCCCGAGACCCCACAGGACCTGCTGCCCTGGCAGCAAAGCCAAGCTTCTCCCATTCTGTAGATGTTTCTCCGTGCTGCCAGAGGAAGCCCCCTGTGAAGTGGCAGCCACAGAGGTGCTGTGCTGAGCCATGCCCACTCCTGTGCCCACTGACTCTCACTAAGGCTGCCAGGTGCCAGGACCAGAAGAGCATTTTCAAAGGCTGCCGTATGGTTTGTGCTCTGTGTTCTTTGTACGTCCCTGAGGTCAGCTCAGTACACTCACATCTGTGTTTTCCCCTGGCCTGGTTTCCCATTTGCTTCTCCCAGACAGGCGCACAGCAGAGGGAGAGGGTGACTCACGCCGGCCGGCTCAGAGCTCGCTTTGTTGAGCTTCAGCCTTCCCTGGGCCCTCACTAGTAGGGGTTACGCTGACCCCCAGTGCTGTCTGGGCTGGGGAAGACCCTCCTCAGACACACAATTGCTCTGTACAGTAGTCTCAGAGCTGCCTGCATTCCTCCCAGCCTGCCTTTCATAGGTGCCATCACCTCTGCTCCACTTCCCTGCAGCGCACACAGTCCTTGGCATGATGTAAATGCTTCTGATTGATAGGGAGTGGATCTCGGGGGCCTCTGGCCCATCCTGCAGCTCCTGGCTGCGCTGCGGTCTCTTTGTTTAGTTATAAACAATGACCTAAAACAAGAGCTTCAGCTGATTCTTCCCTACTGCTGGGCCAGGGCCAGAGCAGTGTCCTGACATGACAGCTTGCACGGTGTGCATGCGTGTGTCAGTGTGCATATGTGCCCGTGTGCGTGTCCTGTTTGGGCAGCAAGGAGCACAGCCCCGGCAGCCTTTAACCCTGCAGCTTCCTCCCCACGTGGGGGATGTGGGACCCCTGGGTGGCAGCCAAGAAGCTGGGGTCGTGCTGAGCCCCCAGCTGAGTGCTGGGATGACTGGGAGCACGCAGACATGGGGCAGGAAGCAAGTGAGATCCATTGCTGCGTGTGACATGATCCACTGCGATGGGTCCTCAGCCAGCAGCAGAAATGTGAGGCAGGAAGAGGTGCTCCGTTCCTGGGTCACCGGGGGGACAGGCGGATGGACAGCCCTACACACACATTCATCCATCCCTGTCGTTTCCAGCAATTCCTGCTCACTTGAAAAGGGATGTCTGGGAGACTTTATCCTCATGTTGGTGTAAAAACAGATGGTTATTGCAGGGAAGAAATTCCTGTGTGGTTAAAATTCAGCTCGGCTCAAGTTCCTCATCTGCCAGAACCTCCCTGCGCAACCGTGGCATTTGCTTTATCTCCCTCTGCTTCCCTTTTCCTATCAGGGAAGGAAGTGGCAGTGCCCGACCCCATGGCTGCAGCTCAGAGCTCCAGCTGTGCTCTTAGCCCTGCTCACATCTGCAGCTGTCCAGATGTGCCCGGCCAGGAGCCCTGTTAGCCCTGGGACCAAGGGTGCCTTCTCAAAGGAGATGATTGAGGAGGAGAAGGGAAAAGCTTCAGCAGGACAGGGGCTCTCTCAGGGCAGGGTTTGGGGAGGCCGTGGCGGGGTGCAGGAGCCGTACTGTCCCGTACCAGCAGGTGTCCCCATGGTGGAGGCATTGCCCGCGTCCAGCTGGCGCACACCCGGTACCGGACAGCATCCCAAAATGTGACAGCACCCGAACCCCTGCGGTGTCCATGGCCACGTTTCTGCTTTCTGTGCTCCACCAGCAAACAACCTCAGCTGTGTCCTTCTTGCCCTGCCAGGTCTGTGCGCTCTCTCGATCAACCACGCCAACTCCTACTTGGCTTATCCCGGCAGTGCAACCAGCGGAGAGATCGCACTTTACGACGGAAATACTTTGGTAAGTGTGAAGCTCGCCCATTTGGATACCGGCAGGGACTGAAAACAAACAGAACCACAGCAGAGCCAACAGGGCCTTGGGGAAAGATGAATAAATGTACTCCGCTGTGCTGCGAGGAATATTTGCCTGGGGCAGGCACGTTCTCTATCCCCCTTGCCTAGACATCGCACAAAGCAGTCAGCCTCTTTGAGATCAGAACATCCATTTCCCAGTACTGGATAGTGAGGGAAATGTGACCCACGCTCGAAGGCAGCTGCCAGACTGGCACAGACAGGGCTCAGAGAGCTTCAGCCTTACACCCAGAGGGAGTGATGTGAGCAGGGTGGCTCACGGAGCTTGGAGCTGCTCCAGGTACAGGACGTGGGCAGCTGCTTTGCTGTGCCACGGGCTGCAAGGGATGCTGAACCCCGAGCCACGGGGAGGACGAGGTGCTCACATCCTCCTCAGGAAATCTGTCCGTGGCTAGGAGTGGGGTTGTGGTTATCTGCAGTTTATGCCAGGGCTTTGGATTACATAAGGCTGCTGCTCTGTACATACAGCAGGAGCTGAAGATCTGCAGCAGAGGAGAGCAGAGCACATATGGGGAAAACACACTGCTGCTGTGGAGAGATGCTAGCAGGAGCCAGGGCTCCCCACAGGCAGTGGGGCCACAGCAGTATTTGCTGTACAGCCACAGTGTGTTGAGCCAAGGCACAAAGAAATGCCAAGCTTTGGGGGCATGGCTGCAAGCCTGCAGCCAGCTTGAGGGGCAAGGAGCTGAGGACATCTGTGGCCAGGAGGAGGTTTTGGTAAGCACAGTGCCTGTAGCAGGTGGAGAGTGAGCTCGAGGCAGGGCGGGGACTGTTAAAGGGATACCAGAAATGCAATACAGTCCCTTGAAAACACATGGGCAGTTCTGGACAGAGCATGAGGCAAGAATGCCCTGCGCTTACACAGTTTGAGAAGCAGTGTGTCTCTTTACTCTCACATCACCTTCTGTCCTACAGAAAGCAGCCTGCACAATTGCTGCCCACGATGGGCCTCTGGCTGCCCTGACCTTCAACTCCACCGGGTCGAAGCTGGCGAGCGCTTCTGAAAAAGTGAGTGAGCACTGCTGGGAGTAACCTCCTTGCCACTGCCAACCCGTGGCTGGCAAAGGGGCACGGCCAGCCCTGGAGCATGGGATGCAGGGACAGGGGCGGCCCCTTTTTAAACACAGCTCCCCGGGGAGGGGCACTCAACTGACTGACTTGTAGGAGGCCAGTGTGTTGTGTCCATATTGACCCAGGCTGACAAACAGAGCCTCTGCATGTTCTGAGTTTCCTTGGTGTGTCAGGGCTCGTGCTCCTTGCCCTGCTCCTGTGCGATCTTTCCATCTGCATTTTTTGCAGGGCACAGTCATTCGTGTATTTTCCATTCCTGGTGGGCAAAAGCTCTATGAATTCCGTCGAGGGATGAAAAGGTCAGTTCATGCTTCTATCGGTGACAAGTACACAGAGGGCTCCCGGAGCAGAAATGTAAACGTGGGGACAGAGCACCGTCAGATCCTGGCAGCTTTGGCATCTTTTGCAGAAAGAAAACAAGAGTGAGCATATCAGATAGAAATGTCATTGTGCCAGACAGCCGCGCTGCGCCCAGCTGCCTCCAGCAAACTTAGTGATTCCATTCAGTGCGTCACAGAACAGGGCAACCACGGAGAACAGAGGTGGATTCAGTCCATCTTCTCCTTCCATTTTTTGTTTCTTACTTGAAATAATGAAGTCTCCAGAGTTGTCATCCTGATTCTTCTCAAAGGAGGTGTTTTGATGCTGCTAAGCCGCTTGCACAGAGCCCAAGTCTTGATGGCAGGGGTGGGCTGGGTCTTCTCTCTCCCTGTCCTCTGTGAGCAAAACCTCGCAGTTCCCATGCAGCAGAGTGCCAAGTAGTGAATGGTTCTGTCTGTGCTTGGCCCTAGGTATGTGAATATCAGCTCTCTGGTGTTCAGCATGGATTCCCAGTTCCTGTGTGCTTCGAGTAACACAGAGACGGTGCACATCTTTAAACTGGAGCATCTCACTGACAGGTGAGGGAGTAACCTGAGCTAACCTGCTCCAGGGGTGTCCACTTTGGACACCTGTCCGTACAGCACTGTTTGTGACCCCCCCCAGCCGGCCAGAAGAGCCACCAACCTGGACTGGGTACATGGGAAAGATGTTCCAGGCTGCCACCAACTACCTCCCTGCCCAGGTGTCGGGCATGATGAACCAAGATCGAGCCTTTGCCACTGTCCGCCTCAACATCTCGGGACAGAGGAACATCTGTGCCCTCTCCACGTATGTATTGACATCTCTGTCTCACTGCCACACCAGCAGACACAGCTGTGTATGCTTATGACCACCACTGTGCCCGTTACCTTGCACCCTGCAGAGCACACAGTGTACATTTGCTGTCAGTGTGTGCATGCAGCTGTTGTGCTTGGACTCATGATGCTTTTCTCCTTAGGATTCAGAAGCTGCCTCGACTGCTGGTGACTACATCCGATGGACATCTCTATATCTACAACCTGGACCCGCAAGATGGAGGAGAGTGTGTCTTAATTCAGAAACACAGGTAAATGCCCCTCCAGTGCATTGATGTTCCCTACACATTTGAGATAAATGCTGATCCTTAAAAACTAAGAAAGGGAAATTTCACCTGCATGGACAAAATGGAACTGTAGGGGCAAGAACAGTGGAACTGAGTTGTGATTCTAGTTGCTGCATCTAGCAGACATCAGTGAGGACCATGCCAGCAGCAGGGACCTGGGGCATGATGCAGAAGAAACCAAGGACATCTCAGGCAGCTGTGAGACATAGGCTAGATGGCAGAGGTGGGCTTGAGGAGATGCCTCCAGCAGCGGTGCACAGACCCGAGGGTGACAGAGAGCAGAGCAGAGCACCTCTCCTAGACATCGGTGGGTGCTGAGAGCCAATTTTGGGGCTGCAATCGTGTGGAGCAGCTCTGGGAGCTTCCGTCAACAAAACCTCACACACACGCATGCCTGCAGGCACGCAGTGCTGCAGCAGAGCCTTCCGTGCTGCCGTTCCGTTTGTATGCCAATTTGATTAAGCACGTAACCCCGCATCTGGGCTACTTGGCTCCAGATGTGAAGCCTTTGGGGTGGGGTGCGATGTAACATGCGCTGTAAGCCAGGACGTGGCCGGCGGCCAGGAAAATGCCAACAGACTTTTAAAAGCCACAAAACAAAAGCGCTTCAAAGCTGCGCTGTCCAGCGTGCTCCGGCCGCCGGCCTCCCACCTCCTTCAGACACTGCTGACCCCCCTCCCGTGCTCCCATTGTGCTGTGGCAGTCCGGAGCTGGCAGCCCTGTGTTGTATGTGGGTTCCTCTTTTAGCATCAGAGGACTGAAAAGGGCCCTTGGGTCATGAGTTACATTACATCATACTATATCTCTGCTCAGGCTCCGTCCGAAACTAGCCAGCACTGCTTTTCCCATCTAGTCCACTCCTGTTGGAAGCCCTTTGGAGCCCCCTCCATGATTAGAAACACTGTTTGCCTTTGTAACCTAAAGCTTTTGTGGTCAATCTGTTCCCTTCTATTCTCCTGCCAGCATTGTCCTCTAGCTGAAGTACTGCTTTCCCTATCTTCTGCATCCCCCCCTTCCCTGCTTTATTTGGAGAGCACAATGATCTCCTCCTCTGCAGCACTGTTAGGGCTGCAGTCAAAGTTTTGGTGCAGTGTTACAAATCATAGAACTGTAGGGCGGTTTGGGATAGAAGGGACATTTACAGACCATCTAGTTCCAGCCCTTACCTGGCATTGGCCTGGGCACCTTCCAACTTTTCAGCTGGGTGATGTGCCTCAAGGAGACATGAGTGCAGATGCATGTCTCAGCTAGTGCTGGGGGAGGAACGAATGGGATCAGAACTAACTCTTCTTCCCTCTTTTGCTCCTGTACAATCAGTCTGCTTGGCTCAGGAAAAATGGAGGAGAACAAAGAAAATGACCTTCAGCCTCCATTACCTCAATCTTATGCAGCAACTGTAGCCAGACAAAGTACAGTGCCTTCGACTTCGACTATGCCAGGTAAGCACCACGCCTGCCCTTCCTCAGAGCAAAGAAGCAAGATAGGCCCTGGAGCAAAGTGGGAAGTCTCTGAACAACCAGAGGTTCACTGTAACCATAAACACCCCATGTGCAAGGCAGACTGGGGCAGCAGGGCCTCCTGCAGCTCACCCAGTTCATTCCATTGGGAATGGGTCGGCTATTTTCTGCTCTGCTTGCCCAGACCCCCTGCCAAGCAGCTGCACTCCATTCCTGACTGGCAGTGTTGCTGGTGATACCTTTCCCTTCTGCCGCCCAAAAATGCTCTGCCAAATGCCAGAAAAAATCAGGATGTGTTAAAACACTGATAAAAGTGTTGCAGCTGTTTGTTTCCAGCCTCACAGCACCCATTTATCAGCAGTGCTTTGCATTTCCACTTCTGCAGGTTATTCGGAGGATGGTGGTGCCCTGCGAGGAGAGGTCATCCCAGAGCACGAGTTTGCAACCGGACCAGTGTGTCTCGATGACGAGAATGAGTTTCCTCCTGTGAGCATTCGGGACCCCTAAAACAGCAATCCAACCCCAGTGCTAAGAAGAAAGTATTAACCTCTTACGGAAGAGATTCTGTTGCCCTGAGCTTGTCCCAGTTAGCTGTGAAGCTTAAAATAACTAATTCAGGTATAGGAGACTGCCAGGAACATCACACCCCTACTACATGGCAGCTGGGAAGGGGCAAGGATGATCAGCCTAATAATTAGAGAGAGACCTGAACAAATGAGCAGAATGAAGTGCAGATGCAGAACGGAGTTCAGATCCAGCTCTGACCTTTGTGCCTTGCTCAGATTTCTAGTATTATCAGGAATAGCTTTGATTTGAACAATGCCATCGCTTAGAAATAAAAACTTAGTTTTCCCTGTTGCATTTTCAATCAGTTGTGTTAGCTTATGGAAAACAACTGGAACGTACCTGAACCTCATCAGTCCTCTGGAAATCTCTCCTTTCCAGAAAAAGAAACAAAGCAAAACAGATTGTTAAGCCATTGTTTTGGTTTTTTAAGTGGCACTTTCTCAGTTACCGTTGGAAGAACATTCTGGCTTAATCCTAACTTAAGCCTGGCAGTGCCTCTCCTGCTCTTCTTCCTGTTATATAAGCATTTACTGTGTTAAATACTTAACTCCTAAGTGGACGGATATTGCTTACGGTGCTGTGATCTGGCTGTAATCAGCAGCATCTTCGTGATAGTAATGCATTAATACAGCAGAATATTGTAACGGATTTCAAGCTGTAGGCTTGGCAGACTTTGGAATTCCTTACTCCACGTTCACATATCCTGCTGTTGAAGATTTGCCTGAAGAAGGAGGAAGTAAAGATTTCATTGGGATCCCAGGATTTGTTCCATATGCTGGGGCTGACCTCCTCTGTAAGGCACTTTCAAATTAAGTGATGCAAAGAGTTATTTATATAAAAGATGACTAATTCATGCCTCCCTTTGAAGCTCTGCCTAAGCACAGCTCTTCAAGTCGCATAAATCTTAGACCGATTCTCTTTACCTGTACCGCAGCTTGTTGGAGACAGAGAACAAGAGCTTTCTATTTCTCCTACTCCATCCCCTAAGAAGGACATCGCGGTGTCTCCCATCTGGTCAAAGCCCTTTGGGCCACAGAGCAGCTGGGAGGAATGTTGGAGGAGCAGCACGGCCAGAGAGAAATCCTTTGCTTCCTTCTGCCGAACCTGCTCTTTGAGCGTGTGGTTTGGGGCCATGCAGATGGCAGCAAACAGGAACCACGCTGCTCCTGAATGAGCCTGCCTGCTGGGACTGCGCTGTAAAAACCAGCCCCAAACCCCTGCTGTACAGGCAGGGGTTTTATTAAGTGGACTTTGATCTGTCAAAATCCTGTGCTGTAATTAACCTGACGGAGCAACTTACACGTGTAATGTTAGGGAGGAGGTGGTGTGAGAGGGAAGGAGCTTTCCAAAAATGCTCCCTGATACGGAGGCTGAGCAGTCGGAGCTTCCAGATAAAGCGTGTGCAGTCAGGACTCCAGCTTTTCCCTCCATTGCTGGCAGTAATGTGTTTTGCATCTGCTCTGCTCGCTGGTGCGGCGCTGGCTCCCGCTGCGCGGTGCACAGGGAGCCTTGGTTGGGATGTTTTGATGTTCTGAATTTCACTGGGCTGCGCTGTTTTCTCAGTGCGGAGCAGTTTGGTGACTCGTCCAAAGAGGGGTTTCAGGGATCGGTCACTTCTGTGCAGAGAGGGAAGGAGAAGAAAACTGACCTTATCCAACAAAAATGTTTTGACAGCATTCTGTTTTGTGGAAACATGGGAAGGGTTTTGTTTGTTTTCCAGTGTGCAACAAAAAGACATTTAAAAACCTCAAAACTTGTGACAAAATGGAATATTTACCCACAGCCCACGAGCACGGCTTTGAACTCAGACGTCCTTCTGGAGGAACAGCAGTGCTGAGACCCAGCGGGTCCTCTCCATTTTGGGATGGTTTGCCTTCCCCTGACCTCAAGTGATGGTGAGCAAGACTTCAGAGGCTCAGCTGTTAATAACAAGGAAATGCAGCTTCGGTCTAATGCACAATTTGTGGCTGATGGTAGAAAACTGCCTCTTCATTCAATGGTAGGAGGGACAGGTCAGAGAAGAGATGAGAAGCACAAGGAGGGCTTGTAAAAACATCTCAATGAGAATGAATGTGGCTGTTGCTGATGATGATGCCAGCACTGCTCAAGTATCCTGTAGCAAGAGGTTAAGCAAGTTCAATTATGTGTCTTGCTTACACTGATGGGCTGGATTAAATGCTCTCAGGTCTCGTAGGGGCTCTGGAGTAACTGTGATCTTCTGCAGAAGGTACTCAGGCATTACTGAAATGGACAGCAGGCTGGACGAGAGGGTGAGAAGATGCTGTGCCTCAGATGGGCTCAAGGAAGCAGCACTGGACCTGAACTGCACAGTTGGATGGCGCCGCGGGAAGACGAGCCCAGCTCTGGCTGCAGGCGGTTGGGATGGTCCCTGCCATTCTCACCAAGCAGCTGTCACCTCTTTGCAGGTTCATTGGTGTCGCTGAAGCTTCCAGCAGTGTCAGAAAACGTTGGTGTGCGTTCACAGCTGGCTGCTCAGCCTCGGCAGGGACCGCAGGGTAGGGTTGTGAGGTTTCACAAAAGAAATCCCATAGGATTCAGTAAGAATGAAGCCAGATGTTGCATGTGGTGTGTATTTCTATATGAGTAGTTCATGCAAAGTGTTTCAGGGTCTTTGCTGCTCCCACTTTCCCCTCTGTGGCTGCTTTATCACGAAATGGTTTTGGTGATACTTAGGATTGGTTTTGCTTTGCCTTGTTCAGGTTGGATATTAGGAACAACTTCTTATCTGAAAGCGTGGTCAGACATTGGCACAGCGAGGTGGGGGAGTCCCCATCCCTGCAGGTGTTCCAGAACGGTGCAGATGTGGCACAGAGGAATGTGGTCAGTGGGCACGGCGGGGGTGGGTTGGGCTTGGGGATCTTAGCGCTCCTTTCCAACCTTAATGATTCAATCATCCTCTAACTCTGTAATTCAGTCTGGGTTCCATCTGCAGTCCCCAGCGACGCACGTTGCGCTCCGTTCTACTGTGCCAAAGCTGAACTTCTGGGGGACTCAGTGGGGCAAACACAGCTCACGGAGTGACCCCAGTCCTGCAAGCAGGGCTGCACTCAGTGCCATATGCCCTCCCCAGGCAGGACACGGCACCAAGGCAGCTGGGTCCAGTTCCCAGGGCTGTAAATTTGGGGAGGGGGGGAGTAAATAAATAAACCTCTGACAAATCTGCCTTCGAATGGAAAGTAAAACACTGCAGGACATCCCTCCCCTTCTCCTCCCATGTACGTAAAACCGACTTGAAACACACCCCGTTGCTGGGAAAAGTAAGGCCGTTCTGTTTTGATTTTGGTAGATAATCTTGTGCCGTGGAGGTCAGCCGGGCAAAGCGAAGAGGTCATGATGAGAAGCAAACATCCGTGTGTAGGACAGCTGCTGGGAAGTGCTTTGGAGCAGCCAGGAATCTCGAAGAACAGATCTGTGAGTCTTCAAGAAGACTTAAAGAATCCAAGGTGGGCCGCTGCTTATAACTAGAGTGCGTGTCAGTGAATAGCTGGCCCTGCTCACCCCTCGTTTTAATCCTTGTCTGGGTGGGGTGTCCGTGTACTGTACATACCGCTATATTTAACAAACTATATGTTAGAACCACATTGTAAATGCTAATTTAATCAGACCTGTATGTAACCAGGATTTTATATACCTGTTTTACCCGTTTCTAATTTATGCTGTTTTATGTGTATAAATGTACTTATAGGAAGATATATTAAACTTATGTCTTTGTACAGTACATACTATTTTACCCAAGCAAAGTATTTTTGCAGTGACACGAGAGAAGATGTGATTTGCTACAGTTAAAGACAGAATAAAGTCACGGTCCGTCCCTGGCAGCTCGCTGCCTGTGCTCCTGCTGTTCTTTGTGGGGCCCTAAAGATGTCAGTCTTGATTAAGCTTTAGCGAGTGGGTTTGGGGCGCTGCTGAGAGGTTGGTGGCTCCGGCACCATCCGGACCCAGCCCAGCCAAAGCCACACCGTGCCGTTGTGGGAGGCTGTGGGCCAGGGCTAATTGCAAACGGTTGGGCAGCCCCTCTAATTTCAGCAGCGCTGCCCGTAATTACAACTCCCGGTTCGCTGTGGCTCATGTAACACCTTGCTTTGCTTGAGACAAGCCACTTACGGCTTGTCCAAAGAAAGACCTGGGTGCGTAATTTGGAGTCCAAATGTGTTTCAGAAAACCCTCACTCAGCTGCTGGGAAATCCTGGTGGTTTCTGAGTTTCAGCTGCAACTTCAGTTTTGCTTCTGCAGCTCCCCAGGCTTTTGCATGTGCCCACAAATGTCCCACAGGAGCCTCGTCCAGCCCTGCAGCATCGCATTGGGGTTGGTAGAAGCTGTGTCTGCCTGCAGCCCTGGACTGCTTGGAGACCCTGAGGCCCTCTCCCTGAGCTCCCTAAAAGATGCAGATATGGAGTTGACAGCAGTTCCCCCAGTTCTGCATTGCACACTGTTTACACAAAGCCTTTCAAAATATCAAACTTCTCCCAGGACAATCTCTGACCTCCGCTATGCAATGCACAGCAGCTGCAGGACATGCCAAGCATCCCATCTAGCAAGGCGGCAGGGACGTGTAGCCCTACAAAAAGCCCAGAGCCACCAGGTGCTGCAGCGACTGCTCCAGTCAGGGGAACAGTGCTGCTCTGCACAGAGCTGCAGCAAAGGGGACCCTCTGCCTGCTCCCTCAGACACAGCACTACCTCCCGTGCACTGCAAGGCACAGAGCGTGGGGAGCTGCAGCCTCCATCCCCGCCCCCCGGCCAACCTCAAGCCTGCAGCCAGCACCAACAGCAGCCCCATTCACAGAAACCAGAATCGGAAAAGGAGCAGCTTGAGCAATGATTTGCTTACAGACAAAGCCGTGTTGCTCTTCTGTCCGTGTGCTGGTCCAGCGGGGCTGTGTGAGATGTGGGTGCGTGGCATCGGCAGGCCACGTGTTGTGTGCTGCAGCAGGGCACTGCTGCCGGGTCCTTGGAGTAGTCTGCAACCGTGATGTTGTCTGTTGCAATATCCTCCAGGGCCTGGGCATAAGCCCTGCTGATTGCAGGCAGCACTGCCTGATACTCCCTGGATGCCACGTCCAAAGGCTCCTGCTCCTGGATATCGCGATCCAAGTTGAAAATGAGCGGTGGCCGGTGATGCTCTTCTGGCCCAATGCTTCCATCACAAGCCTTCGCCCCTCCTAGGGAGTAAAAGAGAAACACAGTGCAGTGCCAGACTGCTCAGCCCTGCCCAGGTATCACCTCTGTGACGGCCCTTTGCCACCATGGTGGCTTTGGGAGCCCTTTGCTAGGCTGAGTGCTTCTGAAGCACCAGCACTTTGACACACACACGCTCCTTGCTGGGCTTGCTCTTGGTGGTGGTGATCTGATTTGGTTTTCACCCATCTCTGCAGGGAATCGAGAACTCCAGAAGTTGTTGTCCTGACTTTAGGCTCTGTAAAGCAGCTGCCCTACCTGTGGTGTAGAAGGCCTTGTACTGAGCCAGCCGCAGTGCCTCAACCGCCCCGTCCTTCCCCGCTGCCCCGCTGTTGGGGTGAAGCAGCACCTGAAGGAAGAACACAACACAGCCCACTGCAGAGAAGAGCTGCTCTGTCCCAACATCTCCCAACACAGGGTCACCTTCCCAATAAATGCACACATTTGGAGGCACTGCTCAGCTCAGGAGCTGCAGCAACAACCCGAGTTCTGCCTGCTGTGCCCACGAAGGGAGTCGGGGTGAGGAGGAAGGGTCAAGTCTCCACTCTTTGGTATTTAGAACACTTGATGCCTTGGCACATGGCAGCGAGGAGACAAGTGAGCTGGACGGTGCGGCGCGCGCGGCCCTCCGATCAGATCCGCTGCAGAGCCAATGGCTTCGCTGAGTGATGAGTCACCAGAGGTTTCCTCCCTGGGAATTGAATTTAAAAGTGATTCAAGAAATTTCCACTGCGCTAAAAATTAGAAACATCTGCCGAAGTTGTAGGCAGCTGCGGTGCCAAGTTTAGTAACAGTGTTCGCAGCTGATCAGCGCTGTAATGAGCTAGCAGGTGTCCGGCGCGGGGCCCTGCGGCACTGATTGCTCTGCCCGGCACCCCCAGCAGAGCCACGGTTTGGGGGGAGCTTCCCATGGCCCTCGGTTTCCTCCATTGCCCTCAGTTGCAAGGCCAGAGAGGCAAAAACGCCATCCAAAATTTAGGTTTAAAACGGTATTTTATGGAAAAAAAAGATGGAAATCTGAGCTGAGGAGGTGGTGTGGTGTACGTCTGCTGTGAGGAAATCCGTACTGCCATCCGCTCACGTTGGCACCCCTCTGAAGGAGCAAACCTTCCATCCGCACGTAGAGCTCCGGGCTGTTTTCACAAGCGAGCCGTGCGCGGGGAGGAGGAGCACAGCCCTCTGACATTACGCTCATGGAAAGAGCGTATTTGTTTGACACTCGTACCCTTGATACATTTCGTGTGATGTGTTTATTTTTACTGTAAATAGCCTTTGCTCAAAACAGGGCCTTGGCGGCTGCCCAGCTCCGTCACAGGTTGTGCCGGCGCCGAGCCGGGCTGGGACACGAGCAAGGTTACGGCCGCACCGTGAGCTCAGCCCCCAACCGCCTGAGTGGGAAAGCAGCTGTCAGCGGCGTGCGTGGATCCAGTGGCCGGGCGAGAAGAGGAACTGCTCCGGGAGGATTTGTGTCAAGGAAAACCCTGCGACATCAAAGGTGGTTTTGCCATCAAGAGATGAAAGCGCCGCGCTCCCGCAGCTGAGCTGGGAGGGGATGAGCGCGGACGAGCGGAGCGCGGGGCGATGCTCACTGCTCTGAAGGCCGCTCGTCTGCAGGGCTGCAGGGACCGGCAGGGACAAACCCTCCTGGGACAGAGCAGGCGGGACGGGCAGAGCTCTGAGAGCAGCACAACACCCCCGAGAGCAGCGGGGGGCAGCGGTTGGGAGCTCAGCCCCAATCTGGGGGATCACCTCCTGGTCCCAAGCATGCAGGAAGGGCCGGCGAGGGCGGCCTCACACCGCTGTGCCTCTGCAAGAAGAGGGTTAATCCCCAAGCCGCGTCCCATCCGCTCCCACGGTTTATCTCACGGTTCAGTAGAGGGTTCCATAAATACGAACTAAATACCAAAACCCTGATGGACGCAGCTAGCAGATCCAAGATCCCTGCTGGGAGCAGGCTCGTGGTGCTCACAGGAGAGCCGAGTTGAAAAGCAAAACCGGGCTCTATCTGTGGGTCTGCTTTAAAGCCAAACTTCTTTTTATTCAGTTCAGTGAAAAACTTGTAAAATTCGGTGAAAAATACATTGCCGTACTTCTCGTTGTGGTAGCTGCGTTTCTCACGCCTAAAGGAGCCGTCAACAGCTCCTATTGTTGCAGGGGCAGAGAGCTGCAGGGCACGGGGCTGCCTGCCCCACTCAAACATCAATAACGGGCACGGTTCCGAGCCAAGGAGCTCAGAGAAGGAGCGCTTAATTACATCTCTATCTGTCAAGATCAATAAAGCAGATAGAAGGAGGTCTGAGCCCCGGGGATCTTTTGTTTCCCGAGCCTGTGCACCTCTCGTGACCAGGAAGGAGCAGCACTGTGCTGTGCCCATGGGGCTGCAGGAGGGACAATGCTCCCGTTTGAAACAATTTCCCCTTGTTCTATCACAACAGACCCCGCTAAAGATTCTGTCCCCTTCCTTCTTACAGCCCCCCTTTAGATCCAGGGACGTCCCCAGGAAGGGGCTCTCCTTACCTTGTGTCCCACGTCTGACAGCCCGAAGAGAACCGGGGACACATCCATGCCATCAAAGCGCCTGTTTGGGGGAAGCGTGGCTCCAGCCAGGGCCACCAGCGTGGGGAAGACATCCAGGGTGCTGGGGAAAGAAACAGGTTCCATCAGAGCGCGGAGCAAAGCCCCCGGCCCCGCCGGCACCCCGCCACCCCTTGCTTGGGGGGCCCTGACTGCATCCCTACAGCAGAGCAGGGTGCAGCCCCCGCCACGTCGTCCCCCCGGGCACGCAGGGAAGGCACCGGGTCACCCAGCACAGAAATTGCTAACATAGGGACTTTTTACGCCAATCCCAGCAGATCCCGCAGCCCCAGGAAAATGTGGTCTCGCTTTTGCCTCGCGCAGCACGAGCCATAGCAGCCAGAATGGAAAATGAGAGCGGTGCTATTTTGTGCACTTACACCAAAACGCCTGTCAGCATTTCCATCATAATCCTCTCTTTTCAGGGGCCTCCGCCACAAAAGATCTCTCAGGGCTGGGTCTTGGTTGCACGGGTGACCCGGTGCCCTCTCACTGCCCGTGCTGACACGGAGGGCAAGCAAGTTGAGCAAAGGCACGTCCTGCTGCAAGGCACACCTCCCTCCTGGGCAAGTGACACGCGGCAGCGCTGCTCTCCCTGGGCAGGCGGCTTGGCTGGGGTGATGCTTGCACCATGCACCATGCACCATGCACCCTATCAAGAGCTCTGGGTCCCAGCACCCCCCAGCTGAGCAGCCCGGGGCGCAGCAGCAGCCACACTGTAGGAGCAGGGCCCCTCGGCTGGTGCGCACAGGCTGTTGCGTGAGCAGAGAGAGCAAACAGCCCAGGACTTTAGGGCCCCTGTTTCTCCCATTCAGTGAGTTTTAATTTAGCTGCTAAGAGACGGAGAGGACAAATAAGAACAAACAATGCTGAGGAGAGCTGAAAGGCAGCCCCGGCTATGCAGCTCTCGTGGAGACGGCCGGAGCAGCCAGGAGGCACCAAAATCCTCGGCTCCCCACTGTGCAGAGCTGGAGCGCATCCCTGCAGGATCACACTGAGCTCTGCACGGGGCTGCCCCACATCGCTGCTGCAGCGCTCAGCACCCACTGGGTGCAACCCCGGCACTGTGATATGTCTGTATCCATCCCATGTGCAGTTACCCTAAATCAGCAGCTGGACCCCCCTGGAAACCATCACAGCTTGCAAAAAAGGCAAAGCAAGATGAACTGGGGCAGTGTCAGACAGGTGCAAGCAACACACTAGGATGAAAGAAGGCATTTTTCAGCTCTTAGCAAGGGCTCCATGAGTACGGACAGGCCCCCAAATCCCCAGCTTGAGCTCAGCACCCACAGCAGCAGCCCTGTCCCTCCCAGCACTGGGCACTGCGCTCTGCTCACTCCTTGGCCACTCCACTGACCCACTTCCTCAGCGCCCCGCAGGGTGCAGGGCACGGCAGGAGGCTCCCACCATTAGCTATAATTAAGAAGAGCCGATGAAGCAGCTTTGTGCAGGGCGCGGTGCACGGCTGCAAGTCTGTGCAGCTCCAGCTGCTGCCTCCCCAGCCGCCGGCCACGCTCACCCCATCTCACCCGGCAGGGAGGTAACGAAAGAGGTGATGCCACGCAGCCCTGGGCAGAAGGAGGGCCGGGCTGGGGAGCTCTCTCCTGAGTCAGGCTGTGAGCACTGCCAGCATTTCCTAACCCCGGGGCAGGAGGACACAGGTAACACCTGCCCTTGCCCAGCCCCACATACTGCCTAGCAGAGGTCTCCCAACCTCTCCTCAGGACGGGATGAACCAACCTGCTCAACTCAAAGGCATTTAGGGTGGGACCCCTGCTGAGCTCCCCAGGAGCCCCATGTCCCATTGCAGTTACCCCCACAGCCCCACCGTGCTGCAGAGCTCCAGCTGCACAGCTGAGTCGGGCTGGGTGCCAGCACAGCCCCAGCCCACAGCGGGCAGCTCCCTGCCCTGGGTTGGTTTGTGTCACACGCCTGAACTTTACGAAACCTCCCTGGGCTGTTGGCTTTGAATTTCCGTGGCGGAGGCAGGCTCCCCTGTAGGCATTTCTGAATAAGCAAAGCTGTGCAGCTGGGTCAGCAGTGGTGAAAAGCGGGATGGGCTGTGCCTCCTGGAGGAGCCCCAAGGTGCAATGGGGCTCAGTGGAGGGACATCAGCACTGAGGTGACCGTGGACAACCGGCACGGCGACCGCACGTGGATGGAACTGCACAGCTCTGCAGCCAATGTGTGGGCATCATCGGGCCCAACACTGTAGCTCTGTCTTCAGAAGAGTACAAAGTAATAATGATAAAGAGCCGAGGAAACCCCTGGGGAATGGTGGAGCCCTTGGGTGTGCAGGCGGTGTGTGCAGCATAGCCCAGTGCTGGCAGCTGTCTGCATTTACAGCCACCCAACCTGCTGGACTGGATCTGGGAAATGCAGGAGATAAGGGCTGGGAGATAACCGGGTCCCCTGGGGCTGCTCGGTGCAGGGGGACGCAGGCTGGGGTTCCCCATGCAGGGAAGGATTTGCAGGTGGAACCCCAGGCGTGCCTGGTACTGCACTCATCAATCACCAAGCATCAGAGCTCCAGTGCACGCCTGGAACCATCAGCCTTACAGAAATCCCAGAGCTGTTTGCTGCAAGGAGGGATGCAAGTGCTGCAAGAACTGCAAGGAGAGCTGTCAGGAGAGCTGCAGCATTGCTGCCATACGGCTCTCTCTGTGCCAGTCCCTGCAGTGTCACCATCCCCACCATGCCCTGTCCCCTCTGCTCTCACCCATGTGCAGGAGCAGCCCAGGACTACCTCGGAGCGGGGCTGCTCTGAGTGCCAGCACTGTCCCTCTGGATGGCCTTTCCCACAACCGCACCCTCCCTCACATTAAGCCATTTGCAAACCACAAAGCCTAAGCCTGCTTCTCGGTGGAGAGAGAAAACATCGTCATCTTTTAATTATCGGGAGGCACTCAGCCACCGCGGGGCAGAGACGCACGGAGCCTTGCAGCTGCTAACGCGGATCCACCAGCCTCACAAAAAGAGCTTTCAGCTCCTATTTGCTGAAGCATTAAAGTCTTTGGGGAGAGAACAATAGTGTGGCATCATACACAACGCGGGCAATGCCCAACCGGGCCGTGCTGCCAGGACCCAGGTAACCACATGGCTCAGGAGCTGTCAGCACGTGCGGCAGTGTGACCTTGCAGACACACAGTATGAAGCACGGCAAGCTGTGGCACCCCATTTCCCAAACCATCCCTACCTCAGCATGGCATGGCTGCTCCGCTTGGCAGGGATATGGCCAGGCCAGTATGCCAGCGCCGGCACCCGGTGCCCTCCTTCCCAGGTGGTCTGCTTGGCAGGGCTGCCTCCTGCAAGAGAGAGCAGAGCGCTCAGCATCCCCAGTGTGGGAGCTGTGAAGCAGTGGGGACCCTCTGATCCCAGAGCTGCCCCAGGAACAGGAGTGCCCTGGGGCACAGAGCATCCAAAGGGAGGGAGGTGGCAGTGGTTGGAGCTGGGTCAGCGGAAGGAGAAGAGCTGAAAGAGTTATTACAAGAAACATGGAGAGGGTGGGAAAGGGGCTCAGCTTGGCATTGCCTTTGGTTTCACATCTGCTCCAGCAGTGAGTGATGAGAAATGGAACTGAATGCTTCCATCCACCTTCATGGCATGGGGCAGGTAGGGAATGCAGGGATTTGTTCCGGGGGCTCCCAGCCATGCCCACGTGTGTGTGCATGGGGTGCAGTACCTGACAGCACATCGATGGTCCCCAGCCTCATTGAAAACACATCCCCGCTGCTGACCCTGCAGCAATCCCACCTGCTGACCAGTTAACCCTTTTCCTTGTTTCCTTAGCACAAAGTCTGGGAAGCACAGCGGTGGGAGAGTCACCAGGCCCTGCCTGCAGCTGAGGGCTGAGCACCACAGCGGGGGGCTGAGGATGGAAGTGGGGGTGCTGAGCAATAAAACAAGGTGCTGAGCAGCACAACAGGGCTGCTGCTGGGTGTCATGGAGCTGCTGCCTCTGCCGCAGCACCAAGGGCCCTGAGCAGCCATGGGGAAGGGGTTGGGCGTGGGGTGAAGGGAACATCCCAGCCCCATCTGCCATGCAGAGCTCCCAAGTGGCCGCTGCCCTTTGTCTGCCTGGCTTTCAGTGTGCACACGGCAACGGCGCGTGCCTGCAGACATTTCCTTTGGCAGAGGCAGCAGCCAGGGGATGTTCCCACTGCGGGACCCCACGGCCGGGCACGGCGCTTCGGGACACACCGCGCCTCCTGCGTTTTCACCTCCCATTGGAAATTATATCAATTATAACAAGCATTAAATAATCCTCGCAGTATTGCGCCTGCATTTCAAGGGATTTGCTGCACAGCGAGCAGCCCGAGGGCAGCAGGAGCGGGGCAGCAAGCCTGTCTGTCTGTCCATCAGTCCGCAGCCAGAGCAGCCCTGGGACAGATGCTGCGCCCCTGCTTCCCTGGAGCCTGCCTGGTACGGCTGTGGAGCAGGCTGGGAGCCTGCACTGCCCATGCAGGAGCTCACGTTCCCACATTCAGCACTGAAATGGGCTGCGACACCCCAAACCCAAGCGGGGATTTTTCTCCAGAGCAGAGATAACGCAGCCACGCTGAGGCCGCTTTCCAGGAGTGCATTGCTGAGCATTCCCATGCAGGGACAAAAATCACTGCATCTCCACTCCTCAGTGGGTTTGCAGCCCTCCAAACCTGGCTCCGAACATGCCCACATCCCCACACACGTGCCCCTTCCTGGGCACTTGGGAACAAGGGATGGAGTTGGGTTTTCC
>PPHD01003582.1:0-25886 GCA_002909625.1 Bambusicola thoracicus | reverse complement strand
TTTTTTTTTTTTTTTTTTTTTTTTCCCCCCCACAAAGGAATTCATTGACAGACCTTTGCTTCATAGTCACTTCTATGTCAGACACCATTCTGTCAAACTGCCCCACTGCTGCCATCTGTCATGCTGCAACACAATGTAACTGAATATTGGCAGGAAGGTTCAGCCTCTACTGCCATACCACCAGCATCCACCTCTGACATTGTGGCCAATAGGAGGTATTATTTTTGCAGCAGCCATCATAATTCAATTCCTCAAAAAGAGCTATATGTTTTTCCCTTTAGTGATAAATAAGTAAATCAAAAATTAAGTATTGTATTCATGTATTTTGTTTTGCTTTCCTTGAAGTGAATAACTACTCTGTAATAAGATCCTACTTGAAACTTCTGTAATACCGATGAGATTGTCTCTCACTTGTTTCTCAAATTTTCAGATTTACAATAACATTTCACTAGTCTTTATGATTATGGCTGAAAATAAATAACAACTTGATTATCCATCCTTATTAGGGTAATTTATTAAACTCGATATTGGAGATTTTGAGCAGCTATCTATAGATTGGCTAATGGATAAATGGAATTCCGTTTTCAAAACTGACAGAGTGTGCCATTTGCTCTTCTCTATTGATTAGATATTCTTTCTCATTTAGAAGTTCAGAGTAGTTTGAACTGAGTTCAGAAAGCTTTTAACTTTTGTGCATAGAAAAAAAAAATGAGGTCAATTGCATTTTTAATTTGTCACTCAGGTTTGAAATCTGCAATAGGTACCTTTTAAAGTATATGGCTGGAGAGCTGCAACAAATCATTTGCATGTGGTATTGGTTTACAGTTTAGATCTTAGTTTGATTTCCACTAGCAAAGACAGAAAGTTGCTGTGTTTAAATGTGCATATTGCTTTCTTAAATACAGTACTAAATATTGTTACTGTAACAGTACATTACAGAAGCATGCATATTTTCAGGCTTTTAAGTATACAAAATAGTTTGCTTAAAATAAGAATGACTTTTTTGGTGATTCAAATTAATGAAGTATATTTTCCATATAAACTACCAGTTAAGTATTATTTTGTTGGCTACACAAAGTGAATGCTTATTTAGATATTTCAAATTGATTTACAAATAAAAATAATAGGTTCAGTACTGTATTTGACATATTAAATATTTTAAGTCAATTTAAATCTCAAACATCTGTTTTTCCCCCGAGTGAAATAAATTGAAAACCTCTGTATTACAGAAAAATTGCACGTTAATCTTAGTTTGAAAAACCCCCAAAGATCGTGGCTATATGTGGCAGTATTTGTAACTTACACAATATATACTAATATGTTGCAGTGCCCTTTATATGAAATTTGACTACCATGTAAAATACAAGAACTGCCTGTCCATGCAGGTTAGACCCAGGAGGTCTCTTGTTGTCTTAATGCAAATAAACTAGCAAGGTAGTTCTTTTCGTAAGCCTAATGATTATTTTCAATATTCTTTTGGATTTGAAAATGTTGTGATTGGTTGTTGTCCAAATATATTCATAAAATAAACACTTTACATATATTTTGATTGTTAATGGCTTATCATCTAAATAATTTCATGTCTTTTTAACTTCAGTGTATATGATTACAAAAGATGAGACTGAAGATATATGTTAATTAAAGTTAAAAAGGCAATATTTAATATTAGCTTGAACATACAGCTATTATATCATAATGTAGTAAATTGATGGTTAAATCATGTAATGAGGCTAATATTTTTCCCCATTTGTACAAATACGATAAAAAAAAAAAAAACAACATGCCTACTCTGTGTTTATTTCATTTATGTCTTTCCAAGGTGGTTATATTTTGCTATGGAGTGGAATAGTATGTGCTACAGCACTCAAATATGTGTCTAAATTGTGTTTTATATTTTCATTTTGGTATTATTTACCCTCCAAAAAGCCTATAAAATATCCATAACAAAGTGGATATGTCATGAGGAAGCAGACTGATGAATGCCCTCCATTTTCCTTTTTCTGTATTTCAGTGACAACTGTGGTTAAAAAGGAGATGCATGCTCATACATTATATAGCATCTCAAAGGTTTAAGAAGTTATTTCATGTAAAATCATAATGAGTCACATATTTTCTTCATCTAAATCCTAAGATCAGTTGTTTTTTTTTTTCTTTTTCTGACTGCCTTAGATAAATTTGGTCTCTCTAAACTTTCATTGTGCTCTGGATTTTTATTAGGTTTTCATTTCTGATACTGTTCTACACACCCCATAAAGCCTTTTCAGTTACATTTCACAGTATCCAGATGCTCTATCCAAATCTGAACTTTCTGGCTCATAGAAGTATGATGAAGGTTCTCTAGTCTCTGGAAATAAACTTGTTGAAGGTTCTGGGGAAAAAAAGAAAAAAAAAAAAAACAGGAGAAAAAATAGTTTTGGATTTGCAAAAAACTGCAGCTGATTTTAGAATGAGGGAGCAGTGAGGGTGGGCTGCTCTGAAAGCAAAGGTGAACTGGGATTCTTACCAAGCATGCCAGAGTGGGAGCCTCTCCATCAAGGATCTCGTCTTGATGACGTGAATGAGGTGAGCAGGGCAGGACTGACTGATAACAGTGTATATGGTTAGCCTGGCATGCCAGATCACCAGTGAAACCTACAGCAGTGGAGCAGGTCTGAGCTGAAGCCAAGGAGCTGGTCTAAGGGTCTGAAGGCTATAGTCAGCATACAGAACAACAGATACATAGCTGCAACCTTAAGAAGGGGACTTGATGTTTTTCTCAGCGTTTTTCTGACTTCAGCTTTTGTGCTGTCTGAGGTTTCTCAAGCACTTGCATTTTCAAAATTGGTCATGGTCTCCGATAACCCAACTTACAAGAGGATCTGTGACCCTTATGTTCAAATCGTGGTGAAACTCAGTCATTCATAGTTCATATAATCTGTGTTTTAGGATATGAAGGTACTTATTGTGAAGTTAACAGCGACGAGTGCATCTCCCATCCATGCCAGAATGAAGGTCTATGTGTGGATGGGGTAAACAGTTACAGGTGAGGAAAATTACTTGAGCAACAAATACCTAGTATGATACATGAAAATTTATCATTTAGCTATTATTTCAATCCTTTGCTTGTATTATGCTTGCTGGCCTTCAATTATGTAATGCATCTTTTCTTCATGATGAGTTTGACACATTACATGTTGTGTTACACTTAAAATATTCTTGTGGTCAAAAAGGAATGCACTGTACATGTGAACTCAAGAATTTATTGTTAAGCTAATTAAAATCATAGCAATCTTACCACGTATAAAAACAGCTATTACTAATTGAGTTACAGTAAAACTAATATTCATAGTTCGAATTAATATAAAACAGCTTCATAACTTCATAGTTATATAGCCCTTGTGTTAAGGTCTTTCTCACAAAGTCTGTCTGGATTCTGGGATCAGGGGTATCAGACTTGAGAGCTGGCAGCATTTTTGAAAATCACTGATATTTGAAAGTCTTTGCCAGAGTGTAGTTTTGTGGTCTTCAGTCTTATACCTGATTGAATTTTGTATGTTTCCTTATAATGATTTTTTTTTTCCTTATTATGATTTATTTTTCATACTGTTTATCAGCTCCCCCAGCACATAGGGAATTACTGTTCGTAACATCATGACTGTCCTGGTGGTTATACTCTCACCATAGGTGCCAATGCCAGAGCTAAAGCTTAAGTAGGAGAGGTAGCAGTCAGCTGGTTCCGGGGTAGGTCTCAAAATAAGTGAAAGCCACCTCAATTCAAGACCAGCCCCGAGTCCCTTCATGGCTGGATCAGTACAGACTCTGTGGTCCTCAGCTAGTAATGATAAAAATATTATTTCCTATGCTGAAGTTTACTGTACTTAAGAAGTTTGATTAGATAAAGTACTTTCTAATGCTCAAAAACAAAACAAAACATAATTTTGGAACTGATTCATAGCTCTCAAAGTATGCCATGTGTTTTTTAAGAATCTTTTTACTGTAAACTGAGAAGTAAAACAGTGATGTCCTTTTGGTAGGTGCTCCTGTCAACATGGCTTCACTGGGACACTGTGTGAAATGGAGATTAATGAATGCTTATCAAGACCCTGCAAAAACAATGGGACTTGTGTGGACCTCATAAACAGGTTAGTTACTACAGGTAAATAGAAAGAAAACAAAAATCAGATATTTCTTTATCTATAAAGTCTACTTCAACGCATTAAGTTTGAGATGAGACCTTCGGCATGTAACAAGGATTCTCTATTGAAAAGAGGTAGGCAAATTCTGCTGATTCAGCTTTTTGTTTCTGAGGTGATCTGATTTTTTTTTTTTTTTTAATTTGAAATAAATGAAATAGGATAATTGATCTTCAGTGAGGTAACTGTATCTCTCTGAAAAGAGTGTAAAGCAATGACATTTTCTAAGGTAACTGCTTACTAGTAAAGTTAAGTGCAATTAGGAGAGAAATACTGTGTCTTGTGTGTGTATCCACAGTGCTACAGTTTCTCAGAGACTTGTGTCAAGATGTCAGCCTCTATGTTGTTTTGTGTAGGTCCAGCTAAAATTATTGTGCAAAATTTTCCTACTAACCTAAAAAAGGCACTGAATATCTGTTCTTGCTTTAGAAACATGGAAATGAGAAGAGTCTGTTTATTGTGATATGAACGGTGGTAAGGGATGAGAGCTTGACATCAAGAACATACAGCTTCAGAATATTAGGATAGATTGTGTTATTTGCTTCCTTTGAATTACCGGATTTTCTCTTTTCTGAAGATTCATCTGTAACTGTGCACCTGGATACTATGGGTCTCTATGTGAGATAGACATAAATGAGTGTGAAACTCTGCCGTGCTTGAATGGAGGAAGCTGTATCAACAGGCTTGGAGGCTATCAGTGTTTCTGTTCTCCTGGGTTCACAGGTATAGTCCATTCCCTTCCACAATGGGGAGGGCTTTTTCACGGGTTTTAAAAGTTTTTAACTTCATAGTGATGGCTTCATCTAAATGAAGGAAAAGGACACAGGATCATTTGCTTTTTGGAGGATAAATCAATATTAATTCAGATAGAGCTTTGATCCTATTCTTGCTACGGAGCTCAAGATGTTACTTACCTTTAGGGTTGATTTATGGCTTCTTTAGTCACCTGTACATTAAGCTGAAACATGTTCAAAGAGAGACTAAATAGTGCTAAGAAAATTGCTGTTTTCTGAAGTTAGCCAAGAAATAGAGAATTGTCATGAAGTAGCTTTTACAAACACTATAAATTCTACCTCATCATCTGTGTTTGTGCATAACTGTAGGAATACTTCGACTTTGCCAACATGTTGGACTGACTGTGTTGCCATTAATTGCATTTTTACAGAACTAATGCAAAAAGTGATGGGTACGGATATACTAAATTAGTATAATATTAGATATTCTAAATTGATGCTGACATTTACTTTAATGCACTACATGTAATTCATATTTACGCATGTAGCAGAACAGTTCATACTTAATGTTTTTATATATCCAACTTAAGCAATCTGAATATACTTGGGGGTCATATAAATGTTCTTGCAGAAGTATTTATAGTTGCATGCCTCAAGTTGCATGATTTCTGCATATGTTCTGCATAAAATGATTTTTTGTACTCATTTCAGCTTGTGATGAATATAACATAAGTTCATAAGATTAAAAATGATTCTCTAGGCATCTCAAGGGCTAAGAGGAATATGTCTTCTCTGCAGAACAAATAAAATAGTTCAGGGAAATTACATATGGTTGTATAACCTTCCCTTTGTCGTAATCTTTAATTTATATCTCAGACGTGCTGCATTCTTCATTTTTTTCTTGACATGTCAGCAAAATTTAGGAAAATTCGTATAACTCCCTTGCCAAAAAGTTTAAAAGCTTTTTTTTTGTTGTTGTTCTCAGAATACTGTTTTCAGAAAGGGCTGTGTTCTGAATAGTACTTCTTGAGTATCATAGAAATTTGGTTCATTAGTGGTGCAGTAATGTAGTGGTGCTGCACATTAAAAATTGTAACTAGTAGAATTTAAAACAACTGTCTTCACCTCTAAGCATTCACAACAGGCGAGATATCTGTATTGACAGGCTACTGATTTGAAAAGAAACAAGGCATCTGCAAGTATGTTATTACTTTTATTTAACTTAGAAGTTTCATTTGAGTTCATTTTCCTTGCTCACTTAATCTACAAGGATAGCATGTGTTTTGTTTTGTTTTTTTTCCCTTTATCTTTACTATTCTGTGGGCTTTTTAATAGCCATAGTAGTTGTTTTCTTGTACAAGAAGTTATCTACTGCTAAAAATTATTTTCCTTATACTTATAAGGGCAACTGTTATTATTATTTAGTGTTATTTATTTCTTAATAATGGTGCGATAATCTGGATGACTATAAGTAAACACTGAATCATTACTTAAAAATTAGTGATTGTTCATCACGTAATAGCAGTGAGTGATTTTTTTACCCTTGAAATGCAACATATTGGACATCCTCTACAGAATGTACCCTTTAGACATGTCTCTAAGAATAATTCATCCAATACAAAGTGTCTGGAGAATCAGTTGCTTTCAGAAATCTGAGGGATAATAAAGGTGTAAAATGAAGATGCAAAGCTGTATGTGCAGCGTCTTCAATTTCTGTTTGAAAGCAAACATAATCTAGAAGAAAATTTAAAGGCCCAGAAGTGAGTGAAAAGTAGCTTGATTTCAAAGCAAGGTCTTTTCAGAGCAAGGCACTGTTCCACAGAATTGTGACGCAAACTTCAGTAAAATTAGATTGTATGAGTCAGCGTGTTCGGAATATTGCACTTGAATATGCTGTGCTGTAGATTATTAGTGAGTGGTTTGAGGCTCTAAGAACATAGTAGCGTTGGAGGGTTGTTGTTTCTTATATTGCCATCTACATTGTTTACTAATGATCATTATGAGTCTGTTCCAACGTAGGATTTTCTATGATAGAATGATTCTCTGACAATATGATTCTAGTTTACAACATGTAAGTATGAAATCAGACTGCAAATACTGAAAAGCAGTCTTTTCTACAGGGAGTACATACCTTTTAAAATATGTTTAGTACAGTTTCTGAAATGTGATATGATTGTGAAATATTCCTGTTAATTACACTGAAACAGATACTGCAGAAAAATACATTCAGAGCCACTACGAACAAAGACCACGTATCAAGTGATTCCCTGGCAAATGTAAAAAATTGCGAAGTTTGAGACTGAAAAAACTTAGTCATTATAATACAAATAGCTCATAGCTGATTTTTCATATGTAGTTTAACAAAATGTTTAGTATTATATAATCTTCACCATTGAAAAGATAGATATACTGTTTGAGACGGACAAGCTTATGAATGAAAGAACAGCTTAAAGTAAAAAAAAAAAAGTTAGTATTTAAGGTCTTAACCTACAACTGTATAAAGAAAATGATTTAACTAATTTAGAGAAAGGCATACTTCTACTCTTCAGTAATTTCATGAATTTAAAATAAGAATTGTTCAATCAGAGGATTCTAGCAATCTGCTCAGCTGTCAGATCATGGCATCAAGAAATCTTGCCTAAACAAGGATCTCTTCTGTTATTTTCATTTCCCACAGTGCATTCTATTTTTTTCTCTAGCTGACCCTCCAGAAAGTCATTCATTTCCCATGATTGTAAATAATAACTGCAAGATTTACACAGTAGTATTGGAACCCGGTTGCCTTCTCATATAGTACAATAAGCCAACGTTAGGTAACTTAATCATTCCCTGAGTGCCTTTAGTGTCAACTGAATCAGTCTTCAAGCTCTCATGATGATTTTTATTTAACCTCTGCAGATTATATTGCAGGCTTAAACAGCTCATGTATAGGTATTAGATGTCTTTATATAAAACTGAAGAGAGAATGGCAAGTGCTTCATTCTACCTGTTGAATTCTACTATCTCCCAGATCCTAATTGAATACTTTTTCCTTTGTGGGCTTCCGCTATCTGAGACTGTCTAGGTGGTCTTTAAGGACTCAGATGGAGTTTACACTCATGATTTATGCAGACAGAAATTGGAAGAGGTAAATATAGCTGAGCAGATTTAAGACAACTGAAAGTATTTGAAAAAGTGATAAGTACAATTGATATGATTCTCACCAAAATAGAGGCACCAATACAAGCAAAAATATTGTCAACTTTAAAAAAATTGTATTTGTAAATAAAACATGAACAATTGGATTTCACACTTGAAAATTGTGCTTTCTTAGAAAATAGCACTCCAAAATTATTTTTGAGTTAAAGGAATACTCTACTGTTAAAAAACAAAAAACAAAAACAAACAAACAAAAATGTCCTAATACATTTTCTATTCATTTTTCAACTGAAAATACACCTTTTTAATCATATTGGTAACACTGCATATGTAAGGACTAAAGTAAAAAAAAAAAAAAAAAATTCTTTTTTTAATGTACTTGTCACATCCCTTGTTGTTGCCATAAAAATTCCCTGCCAGATTTGACTGCTGGTCAACCCTGGCTTTCCTAACCTTATCCTAGCAAGATTGGATGGCAATTCCATATTTTTCCAGGTCGCCTAATCTACCTTTTGCCTCTCGCACTCTGCTTTTTGTCTGACTTATTCAACCACACAAGTGAGGTGCCCAGGCTCTCTCACTCCCCCTTTTAAGCGGGGCCATGACGAAGTATGATGAAAAGACTTTTGTGGAAGCAAAGAAAATAAATTTCTACTTCCTATCAGCAGGTGATATCCAGCTACTTTTAAGGCTTCGTAAATGAATGCCCTCTCTCCTCCTCATTCATCTTCGTTTTTACTGCTGAGTTTAACATTCTGTATGGTATGGTATGGAATATCCCTTTTGGTCTGTTTGGGTGAACAGCCATATTTTTCTTCTCCCAGTCTCTTGCCCATCACCAGCTCCTCTGGTGAGTATAAACTTTGAGGAATGTGTTTAGAATTTTGATATCTATAATGGAAATCAAATGAAAATGAAAGGCTATTTCATATATATAATTTTGGCTTGATAGGTTAAGCATTTGTTATAGAATCTGAAGGTACAATGCAAACAAGTAGAACTCAAGTGACTTACCGTGAAATTAAAATTAAAAGCAAAATTATGAACTGTAATCAATTAGTGTGACTATATCCTCATTCTCAAAAAATGAATTAATTTAACATTGCATTCTGAATGTGCATTGATATACAATTATGTAAAAATCAAGAAAAAGATACATATATTTTCCATTGAGTTTGATATTAGAAGAAAGCTAATTAAAACATTAATATAGCTCTTGCCTCAGCTGTGCAATGTAATAAAGTAATAACTAATCAAGCATAATGTATGATGATCACTTACACTTAAAGACTTTTTCATGATTGAGGTGTTAATTCCTTTTTCTTTAAATTTTATAATCTGAACGTTATGTCAAAGTACAATCCAGAAAACACAGACATGCCTCAAATGTTCTTTCATGTTCACAAAAAATGACTTTATATTGAAGTACAGCCCAGTCACTTATAGTTTATCAAGTCTGCTGCAGAATGAATTTAATTAGAATACAAGTTCTTTTAACTAGAGAATTGTTTTGGACAATGTGTTCTTGCTTCATTTGGAAGGATTCTTGGTTTAACAAACATTCTCACTGCACTCATTGACAGATTTACTAATTTGTAAGTCTATTCTTCTTTTTTTCTTCTTGAGGTTAACTAAATAATTCTAAGATACCTTGCAAATACTATGCTGGCTTTTTGTTGTTGCCAATGGTTGCTTGTAAGGTGAAAAAGCTCATGGGTTCAAAAGACAGGGAGGCTGCAATAATTTCTTAACAGCTCCTCTCTGCTGTTCCCTACTCCTCACAGTTTTCTCTTGTTCCAACATGTGTGGGACTCCTCCATGGGCTGTGTCTGAATATCTGGTTTGCCATGGTTCTCTCTGAATGTTGCAGGGGAACCTCTGCTGTACTGTGGGCTTCTGTATGGGCTACTGAGTAATCTCTGCTCTGCTCCCTAGACCACCTTTTCTCCCTCCTTTTTCTCTGAACTTGCTCTTCATAGGATTGTTTCCTACACTACTTTTTCCCTCATTCCTCACTCTGCCTGTGCAGCCTTTCTTTCCCTTTATTAAATGCATTTTCACAAAGGCATCACTAGCGTGGCTAATGGGCTCAACTATGTCCATTGGTGGGTCCATTGCTGAGCAGGCTGCAACCAGCTGCATCCAGCACAAAGCAGTCTCAGCCTCTTCCCCACTCCACCTGCAGCTCCCCCATACAACACCTTGATACACAAATCCAAAATAAAAAACGGGGATTTTATGGGTAACCTATCAATTTTCCAGAGAACTGCTGTAATGTCCACGTTGTAAGTTAGCTTTATTTCTAAGGAAAAGAGGAGATACTTTCTGCTGTACCTGCTGAGTTTCAATACCATTCAGCAGATTTTCCAGGCTAAAAGAGACGTATGAGAGTACTGTGTATCAGGCATTTGTATTGAAGTGCTTGATGTCTAGAGTGCTAGTTTTCTCGCTCTTACACTCCCACTGAATACACATATCCTGAGAGCCAAGATCTGGACATAAACATTCCTTTTAACTTTCAAATTGGCTTAAACTCTACTAACTAAAGACTTAAGCCATTCCTTGACCATTTAAACTTTAGTCTGGTAGGAGTTTTGTTCCAGTTACCATTCATCCCTGATCAAGGAGAAGAGCTGCAAGAAAACGTGGCAAGGGAACATCTGACTGAGCCTGGATGCAGAAAAGAAGCACGCATGGCAGAAAGAGAAAGGTGGGCTTCCTAGGAGGACTAAAGAATCATTGTCTGAATGCTCAGAGTTGAACTCAGGCAGAGCTGAGTCTAGAAAAGATTGTGGAAGGAATCCTTCTGGATGTACACTGGCAGCAAAAGTAAGGCCAAGAAAAAAGTATAGGTTATTCAGAGTGGTGAGTGGAACTAGAGACAAAAGACATGGAAAACTGTGTTATTCAATGTCTTCATTTTTTTTTTTTTTTCAGGATTTACTGCTTAATTAGTCCATTCTCAGGCCTCCCTCAGATTTCTGAGCATAGTGATGCCAAATCTAGGGTAATGCACTTGATAATCACGCATGGTTACATTACCATGTCTAATTTTTAGCCACCTAAAGCCACTTTTTGGAGGTCAACTTTTGACAGTTCTACTTCAGGTCTTGGAATTACAACATCATCAATAGGAGAAGATAGACTGGTGCATAGAATAAATTCTTAGAAAAAAGATATTTGTGGTCTGTCAAGACTATGTCAATGATTTACGGGCTGGTTTGGCCTGATTCCGTGACTAGTGGGGTGGAGGGATTTGCAAATCCTTTCCTCCGGAAAGGGGAAATAGGGGACCCCAAAATAATTAAAAACAGTGGCAACAATCTGAGGAGAAACAAACTAATTTACTATGGTTTTGGAATGCAAGATAATACAGTATAATACAATGTAATTAGAATTGAAGCAAATAAATATGATGAGAGAGTGTCTGAAAAGTGGAAAGGCCTCACCACAACGCTGAGGTGAGACACGCAGTTGGGTCGAGTGGCAGGGAGGAGAGCCCAAAAAGGGAAGGTCTTGTGACCTTGCCAGGGTTTATATCTCCTCTCTGAATGCAAAATCCTCTGGAATATGTAGTTGTTGTTCTCTTCCAGACAGGTGCCCAAACTGAAGCAGTAACTCTTTAACTCCCAGTGCACTACATGATGTTATATTGTGGAATATCGATAACCAAAAATCATAGAACCATTACATTCCACCCCTTACTCTATATCACTACATAATGCCTAATATACACAAACCAACCATAACTACCAAACATTATACGCACGCACACACATACACACATATACACATGGAATTACTAACTGCACTCGCCCAACATGAAATTCCCTTGTGGTACACATTGAACATCCCCATTTTTCTGCATCACCTGCCAAGTGGACCCAGGTCCCTGGGCAAAAAGTTCCACAGAGAGGTTTGTCCTTCCCAGAAGCTGGAAAGACCCAAACTGCTTTTCTCAACATGTTCTTTACACGTACTACAGGAACCTTATCTCCCTTGACAGTATGTAGGGAGCTAGCAGGACCATTGCAATTGATAGATCCTCAAGTGTTTACCAACCAGGTGGCTTCTGGCAAATGCTTCTCCTAGTACTTTAATGTTCTGCCACCCATTGCTTTCAGCATGGTTTTTATGAGCCCGTTGTATCGTTCAATTTTACCAGAAGATGGTGCATGATAGGGGATAAGATAAATCCACTCAATGCCATGATCTTTGTCCCAAGTATTTACAACAGAATTTTTTGAAACGAATCCCATTATCTGACTCAATTCTTTCTGGAGTGCCATGTCACCATTGGACTTGTTTCTTGAGACCTAAGAAAGAAATAGGTAGTTATTGAATTTACCTACTTAATGACCAGAGATTTTGCATGCACTACAGAGACTTTTTTTTCTTATGAACAAGATTCATAGCTGTTCAATAACATCACTGCTTGGAAATTGCAAACACATTTACAGATTAAGCTCAAAATAGGTGATTCTATAACTCATTTGTAATGACTGTTCAGCAACAGTAATTCTCACTGCGTATACAAATTGAAACTGGTGATTAGGAACCTGGATGATAGTACGCTCTTTTTATTTAGTAAAATATAATTGGTTTTGGCTTACAGATCTATGCCTTCAGGGAAAAAAATCCTTTTCTTTTGGCAAGGAATATCTAAAAGTAAAGTGTTTGTTCCTCATGCTCATTACTGTAAAATTTGACTGTGTATTTATTATAGTATTTCTAAGGTGATTTCACCTACGTGCTGTGTAGTTAGTTACTATTCATCTTCAAACAGAACCAGCTTCTCTTATTGGATTCATACAAGTCAGTAAAAGAACAAACTCTTATTGTTGAGTGCTGAAGAGAAGAATTGTGTTATTTATGAATAACATCTTTGTAGAAGAGGGCACCATGTTATAATCAAAGAGAACACTGTTCTTTTAGTCACGTGTGTGAGGACCTATGCCTATTTTTCACTGTACTTACCACATAAAGCCACAAAAGACTGGGAGAAAATCTCTGTTTGATTCACTCAGACTTTTATCCAAGTTTCCTGCATATTCACAGAGGTCGCTATCTCCATATATCACTCCATATTGATCAAAACAAAGTCTCAGATCTGATTCTTGCACATTTTTGGTTACTGGTATTCCGCATCATAACATCATGTAGTGCACTAGGAGTTGAAGAGTTAATGCTCCATATTTAGTAAAATTAGTTTGTTTCTCCTCAGATTGTTGCCACTGTTTTTAATTATTTTGGGGTCCCTGGTTTCCTCTTTCCAGAGGTGCAGATCTGCAGATCCCTCTACCCCGCTACTCACGGAACAGGGCCAAACCAGCCTGTAAAACCATTGACAGTAGGATTATGCTGATTCATCCTCTCCTACATTGTCTCTGTGTCTCTAGCTTGTCTATTAAACATTAATTACTTCTACTGACAGACTGAGGGATCTGGGCTTGTTCAGCCTGGAGAAGAGAAGGTTGCGGGGTAACCTAGTTGCAGCCTTCCAGTACCTAAAAGGAGCCTACAGACAGGAGGGGAGTCAACTCTTTACAAGGGTAGATAATGGCAGGACAAGGGGAAATGATTTTAAGTTGAGAGAGGGAAGATTTAGGTTGGATATCAGGACAAAGTTCTTTACCAAGAGAGTGGTGAGGTGCTGGAACAGGCTGCCCAGAGAGGTTATGGATGCCCTATCCCTGGAGGTGTTCAAGGCCAGGTTGGATGGGGCCTTGGGCATCCTGAACTAGTATTAGGTATGGAGTTTGGTGGCCCTGCCTGTGGCAGTGTGGTTGGAACTTGGTGATCCTTGAAGTCCCTTCCTACCCAAGCAATTCTATGATTCTATACTGAGTAAAAAAAATATAAATTCAGAACAAAATGACCACTACATATCCAATCCAATACACGCCATATATGCAGTCTATCTGAAACATTCTTGCTCCAAAGCTAGCAAATTTGGAAAGATTTGGAAAAAGTTATTTAATTCTTTAGTGAAAATGAAGGTGATTGATTAAACTCATGTAGTGAGCACCAGTGAACATACTGTACATCACAAGCCAAGATTTTGCAGCTATATTGAATGTAAAAGGATTTTAAGTGCATCAGCATGATGTGTCAGCCCTAGCATAATTCATTCTCTTGAGAGACGTGGCAGTAAAGCTAGCTATAATGCCATACTAACAAGACTAAAGTGCTTTTGACCTTCCAGAGCTACTGCTTTGAACATATTTCTTAGGAACTCTAACATTCTACTGCATTATGCTGCTTAGGCATGTGCTGATAGTTCTTTCCTCTTTTTGCAGGTTTCTAAAGTCCTTAGGTACTTGTCTCCCATGTGGATTTTGTGGAAAGGTTGGTTGCCTCAGAGTTATGGATTTTACTGAGGCTGCCAAGTAGAATACTTTAAATTTAGTAGCTGATATGCTTCTAGTTTAATACAGAAATAACTTACTTCATGGCAGCTTTTGCAAGTAAATGTCTATGTGTGAACCGTAGTTCTCAAGTGCAAGGTTATTTGAATTAGCTTAACTATAATGATGAAACCTTTCTCTGAGACCTGAACTCATCTTCCATAACTTACTTCTTTGTCGGAGCTCAAATTTTGCTTGTCTATATCTAAGGTGTTCTTAATACCAGCAAGCTGTGAGTGTAGCCTATGCTCAAATCTAGCATGGAAAGATCCTCTGGTCTGTGTCCAGGCTTTTTGATAAGGCAGTTAATTCCTAGGCAGAATATGTGTCTAGTATGTGTATGTTGGTAATACTTAGGAGATGTTGGTAAAATGGAAGTTTGAATCAAATTTTACTACGTTCTTACTCTGACTTAGCTAATAGAAGGTAAGCTGTTGATCTGATAAAGTTGAAGGTTAAAAGTATCACTTTCCATAAGTACATAGATGAGAGTGATTACTGAAAATTTTGAACCTTTCTTCTGTTAGTAATTTCTGTTTACTAGAATATTGGCATAATTTTTGTTATTTTTTTTTTTTTGTTGTTGCCACAAAGGGACCATCAAATAAATCATAGCACTACTAAGAATAATTTAAAAAATCTGTTTGTCCAGTCAACTATCACAAGAGCAGAATCACTATTAAACATTTCATCTGAATTATGGAAGTGCTGCTTTGAAATTCTCTGGTTAGGCTTATGTTTTTGATCATGATGCTATATATACTATTCATACCTTTCTCAGGACACACACATAATATTTAAAACAACAGAAGAGATTGTCTCTTACAGTAACTTGTTAGAACTCACTGGGACCAGTCCTGTGAAGAAGGATTTGTGGGGTTGGTGAATGAAAGCTATACATGAGCCAGCACTGTGTGCTTGCAGTCCAGAAGGCCTCAAAAAAGGCCTTTCTCTCTTGCCAGCAGGGTGAAAGAGGCGATTGTCCCCATCTGCTCTGCCCTTGTGAGGACCCATTTGGAGTACTGCGTCCAGGCCTGGGGTCCCCAGCACAGGAGGAACAGAGAGCTGTTGGAGAGGGTCCAGAGAAGGGCCACAAAGATGATCAAAGGGATGGAGAATCTCTCCTATGAGGAAAGGCTGAAAAAGTTGGGCTTGATTAGCTTAGGGAAGAGAAGACACTGGTGAGACCTCACTGGAGCCTTCCAGTACTTGAAGGGAGCTTATATGCAGTAGAGGGACTGACTTTTTACACAGTCTAGTAATGACAGAACAAGGGGAAATATCTTTAGAGTAAAAGAGGGGAGATTTATACTATATGTTAGGAAGAAATTTCTTAGAGTGTGGTGGGGAGCTGGCATAGGCTGCCCATAGAAGCTGTGGATGCCCCATCCCAGGACACATTCAAGCCCTGAGCAACATGATCTACTGGGTGGTAACCCTACCCATGACAAGGGAGGGTGGAACTGGACAGTCTTTATGGTCCCTTCCAACTCAAGCCGTTCTATGAAACTATGATTCTATGATAAGGAGAGAATTTAAATTGTCTAAGGGCTTTGGGACCTAAAATTGTGCCTCAATTATACCTACATTCTACCCAAATCAAACCTGAAAAAACACTGATACAACTGTTAGAGATTTGATGTGTGGTAATGTGGTTGTTACGGCTAGCTAGGGAAGTCACTGTACTTTTCAGCAAGTCTATCTTTGGAATGGTCTTTGAATATATTCAAGCATACTACTTTGCATGTCCTAAAAGAGTTTCTACTCTGTAAGAGTTACAGAAACCCAGGGGATTGAAATCTCAATTTCCACACAAATTGCTCTACTACAGATACAATGATAAAAAAAACTTTTAAGAAGCTTTAGTGTTAACAACACAGAGGGACATTATGCATTATAATGACAGTCTATTCTTCTGTGATTTTGCAGTATTTCTTTGAGTTTTCTGTGAGTTGTAAATGTATTCAATGTCCAAATCTTCTACATTAAATTGTTGTTGTATTTCTAAATGATAATAAGTGAAATAAGAACGTTTTAATAGTGAGTTATAATATATTTTTTTCTTTTGCTAGGAATTGAGAAAATGTCACAACCAGGAACCGTTTAGACAAAAACAATTCATTATTGGATGTTTCAGTCAGTCATATTGTTAAATGGCAAAACAAATGACTGCTGAGGGAGTGTTTCACTTAGCAGAACACAACATACTCTATATTAAAACAGTTACCTTAAAGCTGTGCTTCTTGGTATTTCTGAAGAGCATGGCATCATAGATTTTTTAGGTTCTCTAAAGCTGTCTTTGGCAGCAAACTGTCTTAACCTCAAAAGGATTCAGAAAAGTAGATGACTTCGTAAAAACCATTTTGTTCACTGAAGTAGAGTGGGCTAGCGTTCCCTGCTCAAAATGTAGTGGTTTTCTTAGCAATTCTATTGTTTGTTTCTAGTTTCTAATGAAAAACTGTGTGGGACAACTCTTTGGATCTTGCTGATTATGTGACTTCAATCTCTTTTATTTCCCTGCAGCCACCCTAAAACAGTTGTAAGTTGCAAAATTCTCATTTGGCATAAATAGTAAAGGTATTGTGCTACAGTATTTAATTGAATCAAACGTGCTTGCTTAAGCATACTACTCAAAGCATACCTGTATTCTGATACATTTGTCTCATCAGTAATTATTTCCTGTTACTGTTTTAAAGTTTCTGTACTGCCTTCTTGCCTGCGTGGAGTCTCAATACCTGTTTAACATCAATCTAAAAGGAATAAAAACAGCCTAACTTCTTTACTGACTTTCTTTTGCAGTTTTTTGGAGGGAGTTGAATTTGACCAGATAGTGTTCTTAAATATCATAATATTGAAAATGAAGCAATTAAGTTCATGCTTGTCCACAGGTAATTTTTAATTGTAACCACACCCAAATTTTTGTTGCACTGCCACCTGCTTCTTTGATCCATTGCATACCTTTGATCCCGTACATTTTGCTGTTAAGCAAGCGTAGGGTCAAGCAACAAGGGAAATTTCAGTCTTGAATAAGAATAATTAATGTTGGAATGGGTCTTGTGAGGTCTCTAGCCTAAACTCTTGCTGACAGCAATGTTAGCCGTGAGATCAGACCAAGCGGCCCAATGCTTTGTGCAGTTAGGTCTGGAAAACCTCCAAGGACAGCACTGTTCTCATTTCTGATAGCGCATTTAAAGTGTAATGGGAATATTACATTACATTAGGAGTAGTAATCGTGATTCCTTGTGTTCCAAGAAGAGAATGACACATTGAGTTTTTAGCCACATTTGTACTGACTTATATTTTTATTTAAGTAAAAAATAAAGCATAAGTACTTCAGTTTTAAATAGGAATATTAAAGACTACATAAAATGTACTTAACAGAGAAGAAAATAAAAGGCTGTAATAATAATCATAAAATTAATATGTTGTGGAGGCATTATGATTATAGAGTGATATGGAAATATATGTGAATATTATTTTTTCTCCAAACTATGCTCATATTCTTTTAGAGTGAACTTCTTTTTTTGATATCTTCAGTAAAATAGTAAAGCTTTCCAATTTTATATTATTGTCATTTTTTGCTGTATTTTGTATTGGTGTCAAAATGGTTAGAAAACAGTACATATGCTGGATAAAACATGGGCATTTCCCTGTAAGTTTATGTATGTCTGTTTATGTGAGTATATATTTATATATGTACACACAGTAAATACAGTGCAGTTAAAAAATATATATACAATACAATATACAAGGTACAGTTCAATATGGAATCTTTTCCCCATCTTAGACTGTGTTGTTTGCTTCTTAGAAATTTCAGACCTTTGGATATAATTTTTTAGTTACCTTTTAGTTTTAAAAGTTTTTCCTAAATTTTAATAAGGGAACTGTTTGTACTAAAACCCATCAAAGTTAAAATGTCCTAAATATTGAATTGATATTTGCATCTTGCTCAGCTACAGTGTGACCTACTCTAGCAATATTGACAACTATGACATTTTGCTTATGATGTTTCCAAAGTAATATGATGTTTCCAGTTCAAACAAGAATACATTTTGCTCATACAGATTTATCTTGTTCTCCGTTCCTTTCTGTGAGATTCTTATCTATGAACTGAATCATAATTCTAAACTGTGATAACTTTAGGCCTGGCTTTATCATTTTTAGCCCAGGAAATACGATTTCTGTCCTTATCAGGGTGTTGCTCTGGCTGTGTGCTGACCCAGTGGTGCAGAGACAACTGACCTTTGCCTGAGCCACTGGTTTAATCCCTGCTTCGGGGCCCAGTAGCTGCTGCTTCCCTGCAGTAGCTCCAGATCTGGGTATGGCGTGTCCGGGGAGGGGGTGACACCACTACCATCAGTCTCTGCCTGATGAACAACAACCCTTGGTGTGCTCTGGGCTGGGGGCCATGGCACCAGCAGAAGGGATCAGGTACTAATGAGAATTTGGGAAGATTTTTGATATTAATATTTTGATCATATTAATACTGAAGCTTTTTGATACTGATAGAACGTTTATAGAAGCGTCACTAAGTTCTCAAATCTCTCTAAATGCTGTGTTCCTTTTCAGCTTTCACAAGTTTATGAATGTTTAAATTTGTACTATTTTTTAGGAGGTGTTCAATTCACGAAGATCTGATGCTCTCTATGAATAGGCAGTACAAAACACCAAAAAGTAATTCCCTGATGCAGATTGCTTATCCTGAATATCCAATCTAGAGTTCAGATGTCTAGATATCAGGCATTACGTGCTAATGGATATGTTTCTGTATTTAATCCATATGTTTTGTCTGTTCATTTTAAATTAAAAGGACAGCTACAGTCTTGAAAAGCCATGCCTATTTATTTAACATCTAAAGCTGACCTTTAATGAAAAAGAATGTCTTAAAAGTTTTATAACAAGCAAATTAATCCCTCCTTTATATTAATTATGGTGTTTCCTGTTGTGTAATCTTAACTTTCAAAGTTCTTTCCACTTTCCCAACCACAGTGGATATCAAGCTTGTCTAAACAAAGAAAAATATATTTAATTTAAGACAGCAACTAAGCAGACTTTCTGCAGTAAGCAGCAATTTAACCCGACTTAATACAAGGAAGGTGAAATAATTCCCTGAAATAAATCTATTACTAACACAAAATACAACAGAATGAGAAAATCTAAGCCGCTGGTGTTAGTCACTAAGCTATACTAAATCTTCCTTAAGATGACATCAACAAAATCAGGCTCAGCAACCTTATCAGTGCTAGTTGTTCCTTGCAACATTGCTTGAAAATACTTATTACAGTTTGTTTACTCACAATAGGCTGGATGAAGCAATAGTTAAATGAGGTTTAAAAACCATTATGCTTTATAGAAAACTTGTGGATTCAGATAAAGAGTATTGAATAAGAAAGAGAAGGGGAAAAAAAAAATCCACAAAAAGAGGGAAAAAAAAACAAGTTATATAAAACAGAGTTGTTTGCCATCACAGAGTTCCAGAATTTCCTGAGTTGGAAAGGGCCTACAAGGGTCATCAAGTTCAACTTAGAACCACACAGGATTACCCAAATGTCAAACCTTATGTCTGAGAGCATTGTCCAAATACTCCTTAAACTCCAGCAACCTGTGGCTATGACCACTGCCCTGGGGAGCCTGTTCTAGTGCCCAACTACTCTCTGGGTGAAGAACCTTGTAAGTACCACAGAAGTAGCTACATCTTTTTCAGTACTGTATGTAAATTAGTACAATCTGTTAATTTACTATAGCATGTAATTTTCAGCTATGTTCTCAGCAACTAATTATTCTTTACCACACATTTGTTTTTCTTTTCCAAGTAACATGCTTTTGGGTTTATTCACACAAAATTTTGTGTTTCTTCCTTTTCCTTTCTTTTCTGTACTAAAACATAGCCACTTACTATAAATAATCAACCCAATTTTTTAATTTCTCGAAACAACACTCAAATCTTCTTATTATCTCAGTAAAAAACTCCTGGAGATGTCTTTACATTAGCATCTTCCCCAACTTCTAGCCCTAAAAATTGAATACTTCTGTATTTATTTATATATACTTTTAGTGTATATATTCTTATGTCCTATTATAAGTCTTATTTTTCTTATAAGTCTAAAGAAAACAAACCAGAATATATATTGTATACATACCAGCATAAACCAGAATATATACTATAGTAAATAAAAAATGAGAATATTTTTACTCTCAGAAATGTGACATACGGCTACAACATCTGAGCACAAAAGGTTATTAAAATGCCAAGGTTATATATCAGGAGGGAGAATCTGGAGATTATCACAGGAATTTCTTCTAAAAAAATGTTCTTTAATGTCTAATAAATTAAAACTTTGCAAATTTATGTTCATGCTGTATAAAGGAATGAAAAAAGCATCTTAAAGTAATGAAGCTGAAATTTAAAAAATGTGAAACAGAAAATCGCATGAACTACAGAACTTGCATTTTCAGAGAATCATGGAGTCAAAGAATGGATTACATTGGAGGGGACCTTAAAGTTCATCTAGTTCCATGCCCCCTGCCATAGGCAGGGCTGCCAACCGCTAGGTCAGGGTGCCCATGATCCCATACAACTTGGCTTTCAGTGCCTCCAGAGATGCAGAGTCTTTCTGGGCAAACTGTTACAGAGAGTGAATGAGTGTATCTGTCATAAATCACAGTCAAAATGAAAGAAAAAAAAAAAAAAAAAAAAAAAAACACGTATGTCAGTGGTGTTTGTTGTATGGTTCATTATTATGTTCCCAGTGTCTGTTTTCATCCCTGTACTTTCAAGAAGTAAAAGCTCTTGAAGAACTATTTTTTTGCAACCAGGAGAGTATCAGAACAATACTTTTAGGATTTACCACCATTTCAATCTTCTTACTTCACTGTACTTAAATACTTAGAGGATCAAGTGAAGGGCTTGATTTTTCAGTTGGGTAGAATACAGTGTGTAAAAGCCCAGTTGGATATTGGAGGAATGTGTTTCTGGGGAAAGGAATGCAAAAATGACTTTTATTTTTTTTCAACAGAGGAGAGGGTTGAGACTAAATCCCCAATGATCAGAAGAGGAAGAGATTTTAGGTTGCATGAAAAGTTGGTGGGGAAAAAAAAAGACAGAGAAGGGTAATTTCTTATTTGGTTTTCCAGTTGAAAAAGTGGGTCTTTACTCTGTATAAGCATATAGATAAGGAATACCGCAAGTGATTTGTAAGAAACATGAAAGTATGAGGTATCTCCAATTAATAAAGTGCATTGAAGATTAAATAAAAAAAAAAAAAAAGCACTTGAAAAAGCTGCTGAATATGTGTGTTAAGATATGAGACAGACTGCTCCTTGATGAAGGAATAGGAGGAAAATAGCTATCTCTTGTTCATCTTAGAGTTGTTAGTGTTAATCATACTCTTGTTTTCAGCAGTCTATGATATTTCCTTGCCTTCTGTAGCACTGCTGCATTGGCAAGTCCCTAGGTTAACATTAATGTGATCAATCATTTAAATGTGATACGTGTGGTGTATTTGCCCCTTTTTCTTGCCTAACTGGAGGTGTTGTTTATAGTATGGTAAGTACAATCTGTTAAACAGAACTTCATGAGCTCCACTTCAGCCCATAGTGCCTGAACACACATTGCAATCATGAAACAGAACGTGTGGACAATGTTTTAAGTGCTAATTCTATGGCATTATAGTCTGTTTCTCACAGCAACTTTGCAGAATATTTGGATGTATTATAATGTATACTGCAGCAAGCAGATTTCTTTTAAATTTTTCTTACTTTCAACAGGAGTTGAAAAAAACACAGGTTTCAAATTAAATGACAGTCACACTGGAAGAGGATGACAGACTGTAGAGCTTACAGTCATGAATGATTACCGACTCTTTTATGTCTACAAAGTGGCAAATTACAAATTTAGTACATTTCACGCTTGAAAATAATTTACATGATAATCCTTATTCATAACGGAAGGAATTCATCCAATGAAGCTAAGGGATTAATGCCAGGAGCATATTTGGCCCAATTTATTCAGACAGTATTAGAATCATAGAACCATAGAATTGTTTGAGTTGGAGAGGTGTTCCATCTGTGGGAACATTTTTGTGACTCCTCTCTGAATGTGCTTCAACAGGTCCATGTCTCTCCTGTACTGAGGATTTCACATCTGGATACAGTATTCCAGGTGAGGTCTCACCTGAGCAGAGTAGAAGGGCAGGATCACCTCCCTTGATCCACTGACTTCTTTTGATGCAGCCCAGGATACATTTGGCTTTCTGGGTTGGACACTTTGCTGGCTCATGTCCAACTTTCCATCCACCAGGACCTCCAAGTCCCCTTTTTGGCTGGGCTATAATAAATCCTTTTCTCTCCAAGCTTGTATTGATAGTGGGCGTTGCCACAACCCTCATTACAAGACTTTGCACTTGGATTTGTTCTCCTAGACCCACTGCTCAAGACTGTCTAGGTCTCTCTAAATGGCATCCCATCCATCAAGCCTGTTGACCACACAACATAACTTGATGTCATGCACAAACTTGCTGAGAGTACAGTTGATCCCACTATTAATGTCATTGATAAAGATTCTGAAGAGCATCCATCCCGGTACTGATCCCTCAGGGACAACACTCATCACTAACCTCCATCTGGACATTCAGCCATTAACCACCACTCTCTGAGTATGGTTAGAATATGGGTGTTGCATTCAAAGAAGAGATTTTCACCTGCAAATATAAATTATGTTTTATAAAAACTATCAAATATATTTTGCGTAAGTCCATTTTAGCAAGAACATTTGAACAAGCTCTACTACTTAGGAATCTATTTTCTTAGTTAGAACTAATACTTCAAAATAGCTTACTTTATTTTTTTTATTGAATTATTTTTCCCATGTTACAATTACTCATTTTCACTGTTAAGTACTTACTGTCATATTATAGTCTGTATTCACAGCAAACATCCCAAGTTCTTTTAAAAGTAGGAAAAACAAAATGGACTTGTGCTCCCTACAGATTTCTGAAATATTAATTCTAGCAGGAATAAGAAGTCCATTTTGCCAATTAATATTGTTGAAGCTTTCCTTCTAAAGGCATAAAATGAAGATAGCACTAGAAGGCATTATTGTTCCTTCCATCAGACTTAGTCTTTCTTGGTAGAATCTAATCTTAATTACATCTCATGATACCTATTCTTCAAGGAAACTTAAGCATAAAATGACACTTGTCTATCTTTCCCTTCCCCCCACCTCGCCCTCCTCCCCCCTATGCAAAAATTCAGTAGGGAGTGGTGTGCTCTTTTTATCATTTTTGGATAGTGACCAGTTTTTCACTATTGGCATTCATTCAACACTGATTTGTGCCTGATAATTTTTTGCAGATTTTTCTCTCCTCTCTCCCTCTTCCCAAGAAAAATGGTACAGGTCACCCTTTGAGTCTACTTCTCTCTTCGTCTGTTATAAAGAGAGTATAGATACCTTAATGATCTACTTAATTCTTAAATAGCTAATGGTTGTGGGACTGTGTTAGACTCTGATTTCCCTAGGATAGTTATCTGAATTCTGCCCTCTTTCCTTCACTGTCATATACAAGTTTAGGAATGGGCAGGTATAGTCTGACAACTTTAATTTCAACAGAATTACATGTATGTAGGGAAAAAAAACATATTGCTTTAATAATATGACTCATTTGGCACTTTGATCAGAAGTTTTCATTTTTTTCCTAATCAAGCAACTGGTGCAGTGCAGTATTAACCTATCAAATACTTTCATGAGCAGTAGCAGATTTGATAGCAATTCTGAGTCCTTTTACTGACATGTTCTTTTTATTATGATTACTAAATATATTAGCTTATATCAAGGTTGAGTCTTCAAATGAGTTACAGGAAAGGAAAATCTTTTCATATAATGCCTTATCTTTCAAAAGTTAATTTTTGTGATCATTCATTAACACATTAAATTATGCACTGCCTTGCCACAATCAAGTTATGGATTTTCACTACATTGTTATTACATTCATTAATAAATTCAAGCAAAAGTTAAGTCAGTGACATTATGGTAGGATAAATAAGAGTAGATCAGGAGAATAACACAACAATCTATTTAATTTCTATATTTTTATCAGTCATCTAAATAGCTATAAGTTTTTCTTTTTGAACAGATTATGCAGTAATAGAATCATATCTGAATATGGAAGTAATTTCAGTGATTTTAACCCTCACTCAGAATCAATATATCAATGTGTCAGCTTCTTCAGATGTGTGATTGCAATCATCTGAACAACAGAATCTGAGTTTATATTGTGAAAAAAGTAGTTTCCTTAAATATGTACATTAGCTCTAAATAGCTGTTATTCGTATTAATATGAAAGTTACTGTTAGTCTTCAATAGGTAAAAATCATTTCCTATGATATTAAAGAAATTCTACTTGTTGCTGTGTTAATAGATTTATTCCAAACTCCTGTTTACGATCTTTGGCTAAATGCTTATACATGGACTAGGAAGTTAAGGAGTCTTTATGATTCTTCCTAGCTTAAAAATAAGCTGCCATTAGTTTGATGCATAGCAGTGAGGAAAGGCTACAGGAACTTCTCATGCACTGTTCACATTTGTGTATAAAATAGCAGATATTATTTTGATTTGAAACTGAATTACTTAAGTACCTCATTACAGCTATTTTGTGAAATGGAGAGCCTGAGGAATTGGTGTAACTTCTGGCTTTTGGGCCCTTTTTGTGCTTCAGTGGAGGATCTTTTGTATTAACCATTCTTTTTCTCTCTTCCACACTGCCCTTGACCCATACACCTGAAAAATCAGAATAATGATCTTGCATTATCCCTAGGTACATGTTGATTGTCAGTCAGTATTTCATAAAGTACTTTGAGATGTTGAGATGGAAGATGTGTTGCATCTTTGTGGCACTGACTTGCAGGAAAACTACAAGCAGAAAAACGCACCACCATTCTGGTGGGATATTCTTTGCTGATGAATATAATGAGCTATGTAAAAAATGTATGTAAATAAAAATAGTTTAGCTGGAGTTTATAAGATGAATAGATAAACATTTAGATGCTTTGAGTTTAGAATTCTATCGATGGTTTAAGGGCTGATCTGGCCCGGTTCCGTGACTAGTGGGGTGGAGGGATTTCGCAAAATCCACGCCTCCAGGAAGGGAAACGGGGGACCCCAAAATAATTAAAAGCAGCGGCAATGATCTGAGGAGAAACAAACTAATTTACTAAATATAGTGTCGGAATGTAAGATAACACACTATAATACAATATAAATGAAAAATAATTGAGAGAAAGATTGTCCGAGAGCCAAAGGCTTTACACTAATACTGAAGCCTTGCGTGCAGTTGGGAGCAGCAGCAGCGAGCACGATGAGACAAGAAGAGAGGAGAGGGAGGACCCAGGTCAGGTGACCTACAGGCCTTATATCTGTTCCCCTTAGCAGGAATGATAAC